>JAQHUG010000015.1:4806982-4847674 GCA_028555095.1 Dicrostonyx torquatus
CACACTTGTAATCCCAGCACTGGGGAAGGTGAAGACCGGAGAATTCCTGGTCTTCTTGGCCAGTTAGTCTAGCTGAAGTGGTGAGCTCCAGGTCTGTGAGAGACCAGGAAGAACAATTGAGAAAGGCACACAGCCTCAGGCTCTGGCCTCACACTGGTGAACGCATTCACACACCTACACACACAGGAAAATGCAGAGCCTAAATGAAAACCTAAATAAACCTAGCTGCACTTGATTCTAATAACTCACTTCTATGGTGAGAGATCACCTTGCTAAGTAGTATGATGTCGTTGGCTTCACTCTGCATTGACACCTCATGATGGAAATAGCGTTCTAAGCTGTATCTCGGAAACTTGGAAGGAAAACAAACCATTCGAAGCCCCTGGCTCTTCACTTTGGTGTATAGAAGTGTGGGCTGAGTAATCTTTGACATCAGAGTGCCAAAACCTTCCCTCCCAGAGCGTGCTAATGTCACCATTGTCCCCACATATACCATGGCAAGAGCCACTGATCACTTCATTTTTTTTTCCTTACCTTCTGTGTCTCCTTTTCCTGCTCCTCCAACCATGCTAGTTCTTTATCTCATAAATATCTTTAATCCCAATACTCAAGAGGCAGATTTGAGACTTGAGGCTCCTATCTCTGATATCTGACTTCCTCATTAACAAATTCTTTCTCTTTTGCAAAAGTCCTGGTTTCAGTGATTAGCATTGCAAGGTACAAAAAAAAATTCAGCCTGGCTCTCAAGATGATGGCACACATTGTGGTGATTACCAGGAAGAATTTTACTATAAAAGAATTATTTTGGCTCTAAAGCCACAGAGAAACCCTGTCTCAAAAAACCAAAAAAAAAGAATTATTTTAAGTTCTCACATTTATTTAGTTTATATGTGTGTGACCATATACACACCATGGTACATCACGTGGGCTCTGGGAATTGAACTCAGATCATAAGGCTTGATGGAGAGCCTTTACCTTCTGGGTCATCTCACCAGCCCAAGAACTGTACTCTTCACTTCCATAGCACCACTGGGGAGAATGAGCTGAACCGCTGCACATCCTTAGCACAGTGAACAAGAAGATCTTCATTACAGAGAAGAAGGCCTTGGTGGGTGAGAGAGAATTCAATTGAGCATGTTTGAGACCCTGGAGGACCACAGATCACATGAGTACATGACCAACTTCCTAGGTGAAGTTTGTCATAGTGGTAACTACCTCCAGCATGGTCCTTAGAGGTGATGAAGTTTGCAACATGCTTTGGAAGTGGCATAATTCTTACAGAACAATTTGTGGCAACTTCTACAGTCCTGGGGGCCCACATCCAACAGGGGCCTTTGATACCCTAATGATGGATAAAATGATATCAGTGTGTTAATAAAACAAAACCTCTGCAATCACCTGGTAGAGAAGTGCATTCTGTGCATTCTGTGCTGTGTATATGTTGTCACCAGCTCCTCCTGAACACACCAGGTATGTCATTATGCTGACTGTGGTTTCTCAACTAAGCATCTTGCATGAGAGGGCAGAAGTGGGATGGGGTTGTGAGATAGCTCAGCGGGTAAAGGGCTCTCAGTGCAAGCCTGATGACCTGATTCTACCTCCCAAAACCCATGTAAAGGTGAAAAGAGAGAGCTGATACTATAAAGCTGTCATCTGGCCTCCATACATGTGCACTGGTGTGCACACAATCATACACAGACACATAGACACACAATCACAACATACACACACAATCACACACACATACACAGATTAATAGAAATGGGTTAAATCAAGATGTGAGAGTTAGCCAATAAGAGGCTAGAGACAATGGGCCAAGCAGTGATTTAATTAATACAATTTCTGTGTGGTTATTTTGGGGCTAAGCTAGCCTGAACGCCGGGAAGAACAAGCAGACCCTCTCCCTTGCAACAGTTGGCACCCACCACAGAGTTGTGAAGCTCAGTTCCCGAGGCTACATCTACAAAACAACTCCTGCACGTGAATCTCTGGAACATTGCAGGAGAAAAGGTGGAAAGATCTAGAAGATCAGGGATTTTAAGAACTAGAGGGTTGTGATACTGCGTCTCCCAGTAACGTTAGAAGCTATACCCATAAAGTCCTATCAACATGACCACCTAAACATACATGAGCTGAGCAAGGACAACAACAACAGACATTCCAAAGTGGATGGGGAAAGACCACCAGGCCTAACCCTACACAAAGAACTATAGGTAACTAAGAAATGCTGAACGCAGGAGAAACAGTCTTTCCTTGGGAGGAGCACATCTGATACCAAATGGCCTCGACGATTTAGAATGATAAACAAGACTTGGGAAGTCCTTCACTATTTTATATATATATATATATATATTGTCTCCATGAACCTGCCCTGACAGTGATTACTATGACACACCCATATACATACAAATAAAAATGACAATCTTGAGCTATAGAGATGGTTCAGTTGGTAAACCACTTGCTCATCTCACAGAACTCACATAAAAATAAGCCAGGTATGGTCACGGCCTTGTAATCTCAGTACCGAAAAACAGAGACAGGTGGACCCCTGGGGCTCTTTGGCCAGCCTGTTAGTTAGTCTACCACACTTGATGAGTTCCAGGCCAGGCTAGTAAGAGACCCTTTCTCAAAACTAAATTGTTTTAGGTAAACACCACTCCTGAGGACTGACTCTCAAGGTGTCCTTTGGGGTCCACATAAATTCACACATGTGAATAAATACACGCACATACACACACACACACACACACACACACAAGATCTTAATGGTTTATATAAGAAGTCAGATTCAAACTTGCTTTAGAATATTTAAAGTATTTGCTAGGAAAATGAATAGCACACACATCTCTTTTTCCTCCCTCAACCACCACCTGACCCCTAGAAAAGTCATAAAATGGAAAGTGCATTCGGTCCCCACAAGCCCTGGATCTGTGTGAAGGCTGTGTATATTTAACTGGGATTGTGAATATATTATAAATAAAATTCCTAGTGGTTTTTACTTGTTAAATATTTATTTGGTATATAATTTAACAAGGGTTCTCTAATATTCTATTTCATGGGCTTATTGAAATTTTAATTGTATTCTAACTTGAATATGAGATTTTAATTTCACATTCACTAACACACAGTTCATTCACCACAGAGGAAATATTTTACCTAGAGAATGGCTGTAAAATCTGAAGGTGAGCCTGCATAATAAGTGATTTATCGGTGTTATATTATAGTACAGGATGTGTTTACTGTGTTGTCTTAGCAAATGCATACTTTACTGTTTGGGGCAGCATTAAAATGAACAAGGTACATACCAGGCATACCCAGTAACAGCTGCATGCACCTGTGCTATCACCTCAGACCTGAAATTCTCAGATATGATCCCTGGAATCAGCAGGATCAATAAGCATGTAAGGACTATTAAAAATTCAAACTGGGAGGCTTCACTTCAGCCCTACTGACCCAAAAAATTAACTAAAAGCTGAATTCTAACAAGCTCTGCCAGTGATTCTGAGAGAAGCCAAAGTTGAAAGACCACAGGCTACCATTGCTTTTTCTGGTTTTCACTGAAGAGGAACCTATCCTTTTAGCATATGCTTCTTGGTTGTCAGGCTTATCCAATAAAAATGTAGGCTGCTAATTAGAATTTGAATTTCAAATTAAAAAATCAAAATTTAGATGAATTACTTCTTAAGTGTTTCCCGTATATAGTAGTCTATGTATTTAAAGGATATGTAACTACTCTGTACATACTTAAGCATTATTTGTTGCTTACCTGATATTCAATTTTAACTTCTAGTCTTGTGTCCTAATTTGTTTTGGTATCCTTACCCCACTCCTAAGGGTGTATTGATCTGGCCAGAACACAGCATACTCCACAGGAATATGTAATCTAACTCAATTTGAGAAATTATCATCCTTCTAGATCTTCCCCTATCTGTGGTCACATGATGATGTGGAATTCCCATCTGTATGCTGTGAATATGTTTTGTTGCCATTGGTTAATAAAGAAGCCGCTTTGGGCCTCTGGCAGGGCATATTAGAGCAAGGCAGGAATTCCAAGACAAGACAGAAGAGAAAAGAAGGCAGAGTCAGGGAGATGCCATGTAGCTGCTGAAGGAGACAGATGCCCGGGAACCTCACCAGTAAACCAAAAGCCTTGAGGTCAAATATAAAATAATAGGAAGGGGTTAATTTAAGATATAAGAGTTAGCTAAAAAGATATCTAAGTTATTGGCCAAGCAGTGTTGCAATTAATATAGTTTCTGTGTGATTATTTTGGGTGTGGGCGGCCAGGAAATGAACAAGCAGCCTCCGCCTACAACATGGCAGTGTACCTGCCTAGTGAAGTCACTGATTGGTGGTCAGCTATCATGGGCAACAGGCAGAGTCAGCCATGTTTCCAAGCCTTGTGCTCACTCAATTGGTGGAAACGTTGGTTGTTGTAAAGTAATAAACACCAGTTTCATACAATTGGCTTTTGTCTATTAATGTGTAGTTTTCTCTATTTAACAGGCTCTAATTTATGCAAAACGCTAGGTTTCTAATAGATCATTAAATATCAATTGAAATTGTTTTGTATCGCTTAGCAGTAGTGCATGCTGATGTCAGGTCCATCCCTAAGACTGGCCCTCTGAAAACAACAACAACAAAAAGTGCAGTCAAACTATTTTGAAATGTAATTCTTTGCTGAGATCACTACTGCTATCATTTCCCTTTTGTTTTTGAGTTTCCTAATATGGCTCATCTCTTTAAATGCACATAAATCAAAAGGCATAGAGTTTAGTTGTACAGTCCAGTGAGCTTTTAGCAAATAGACTCCTATAGACACTGAATATTTCTTTCCCTCTAGAAGAGATCTTCACATTTCTTTCAAGTCAATACCCCCTGCAGAGGCAACTACAGTTCTGATTTTCACCATCAAAAGGAGTTTTGTTTTTTTCTAGGACTTTCCTTAAATTGGATTACTCTCATTTTTTTTAACATTCAAAACATTTTGCTCTGCAGGATAGAATTTAAAACATAAATATGTATGTGTAATTTTCCCCTCACGTGAAGTCTAAAGATAGTTAGACCCCTGTCTCCACCCTCAAAGTTAGTAGAGGCTCCAAAAAAGCAGCAGAATCTGCAGGAGGGCTGTAAGGCAGGGAGCACATCAGCTGGAAGACCCAGGAGGTCTACGGGAGTTGTGCCAGCTTGGGGCACCCAGTGCCTCACCATACCCTGAAGTCTGACATCTTGTGTTAACTCTTTCTGGGGAGATATAAACAAATGTCTACTGCTCCCCTCCATAGCAACAGACCTCCTCTCCAGACAACAGACCACAGTAAGAATTCCACCAGGTCCAGCTTGTCAGTGAACCAATGAATTCATCCAGGTTACCTACAGAGCTTATGTGACCCAATAACAGCTGTACCATAGAAAAGTCTCACCCCAACATGAACGACAACTTCCCCATGCTGCACAAATGGAGTCCCCTTTCCAGTTAACCCCACAATCTATATACCCTTGCCCCTCCTTTGACCATGAAACCATGTGTAGTAGCTCAGAAGAGTATACTGTTGGCAGGAAGACACAAAAGAGAGCAGCTGAGTTCGCAGGTGGGAATCTTGACTCTTTGACTCTTCCTCTTCCTTTCTGGTTTTTTTTTTTTTTGGTTGTTGTTGTTGTTTTGTTGTTGTTGTTTTTTCAAGACAGAGTTTCTCTGTAGCTTTGGAGCTTGTCCTGGAACTAGCTCTTGTAGACCAGGCTGGCTTCAAACTCCCAAGTGCTGGGATTAAAGGCATGTGCTGCCACCACCACCCAGTTGACTCTTCCCTTTTGATAAGATATATCAACAATGTCTAATCTCGGGGGCTCTTACTAGCAGTAACAGCTGCTTTGATGAAGATGACAAGAGTTGTTAGGCTTGGGGAAAAGTGTTCTGCGCAGCTTGGTAGAGCACTCATCCCAAGGCCTCTACTTCTCCAGTAGCTGTGGTTATGTTACCTGTGTCTCTTATGAGCTCTGTATTAAAGACAGGTTTAAATATCCCAGAAACTCCTATATCTTAACTGGGGCAGAGGGTAGAACCATGGTGGTACATCTAAATTAAAGGTCAAGAGATACTGCAAATTTCTCTGTTCCAGCTGATGTAAGCTCAACATTCATATGTTATTCAATATTTTAACACTCTGCAAATTGTCTACTGGAACAGCACCTAATTATTATTTTAAAAGTCTACTGCCCATACAGAACATAAAATTTAGAATAGAATACATTCTCTATGGAAAAACAATTTCTACAAAGTTCCCTTTTGTCTATAGTCCTGGAAGACCCAGGGAGAAAAGAACATACAAATCCAAACAGCACAGACACCTTAAGAGAATACTCATGATTATCATTTGAGACAAGGTTAGAAATATGTTGATAAGATGCAAGCTAAATGCAACTCACAGTGCTGGTGTTCATCATAGATACACACACACACACACACACACACAGAGAGAGAGAGAGAGAGAGAGAGAGAGAGAGAGAGAGAGAATGCTCTGATTTCAAGAGTCTAATACAAACTTATATATAAACTTTTATAGGAAGACTCCCAGGTCACACTTATTTGCCATAAGTATAGTCCGTTTAAAGATCTCTGCTTTGCATCCAAAGCCTGATAAATACCCTCCCCCATGCAAGTCTTCCCATTCCACAAGGCTGGGTTCTTTGCACAGGCTCTCTGACACAGAAGAATTTGATCATTACTAAAGACCCTCCCCTGTGAGCGGGTGAAGGGCCGTGAAGCAGGATTGAATTGATCAGGGAATTGCACTACAATACATAACCAAGAAACAGCCTAGAACTCTGCTGAGTATTGCTCATCAAAATGTTGTATTTCTGGACCTCTCTCACTAACTAGATACAAGGTGACTCAGGTGAGGTCAATTTGGGTGAGGTCAACTCAGGAACTTTGCCTGCCTGGGGGAACTGACCACTGTAAACTGTGGACCATGTATTCTGTGTCTGGATATCAAATCCTTTCTTAAAAGTAGCTTTAAGTATCTTCCACAATTTCTCAATTATTTTCAAGAAGAATCCATACGGATTTTTTTCAATCCCCCAAAGCACAAGGCTCACATTGTGAAGTGAGTCCACATGCCTGGGACATTTTCCCTATCTTCTCCACATGACTAACTGCTTCCCTTCTTTAGGTCTCAACCTCAGGAAGACCTCCTCTCACCCAACATTCATCCGACTTAGCTTCTCAGCCCCCTCCTTTAGGGTCCACATGAGAGCAGGGCCCTGTCCTACTTGATTGTGTTATATGCTGAGCACAAAGCGAATATGCTGTGTAATGGTCTGTCCTGTCCCTTTAAGAGACAAGCCCCGCCTACTACTCCACACACACACACCCTTCTGCTAAGGCAGGCAGATCTTCCTTTCTGCATGCAGTCTGAGTCTTTCCTTTCCATCTCCCTCTTGAAGAGGCAGCTTCTGTCTCTCCACTTCTTCCCACTTCTCCCCTCCCCCATCTCCCATTTCTCTCCAGGAAATGGATAAGCAGGACACAAGGAAAAAGACTGTCAAATCTTGCCAAGACAGTGTAAGACAGTTCTGAAAAATTTCCTGCCTCTGAAAATGGTCTGTCAGTTATACTAGGCCTTAGTCAAAGTTGGTTGCTTCAACATTGCAAATGAGACTTTGGGTGAATGCTCACTCAGGTAGATAATTGTCTCCATCATATATGGCTCACTTTGGAAGCTGCTTGATTGTACTTCCTGCCTGCTCAAGTAATATTATCTCCTTCTCAGGCCTTTGATGGGGTTGAAGATTAGATAATCGTAGTTACTGTCCTCTTACGATCTAGCCAAGCCATTTCCTGTACAAGACTTAGACTCCTTAGGATGGAATGTTTATTAAAACATTTAGCATACGTTCCTTGCTTAATATTGTTTATGCTAGTTGTAATTCTAATTATGCTTGATATCTGTTCCTGTGTATAGAGTTTCATATTGGGTTTGGAACTCTCTTATTTAAACAAAAGGGGAGGTGCTGTGGGAGCTCCTTCTGCTCCTTCAGCCAATAGCCTTTAAGATACCAGCCCACTTGGGCATGGTCTCTGATACTGTAAAAGCAGCTGTAAAGCTTGTGCTCTCTCTCTTGCTTCCGCTTCCAGATGCTAGACTCTGTTCCTGTTCTCGTAGAGGACTGTTTTCTAGGAGAGTGATCTGTACGTTTTTCCTTAAATAAATGACCCTTTGATTATTCATAATGCTGAACTGGTGTGGGATTATTTTGTGACTTCCATCATCATCTGGCACCCTTCCCCCCCTTCTGTTTCTCTCTCTCTCCTCTTCTCCCCTTCTCCCCTTTCCCTTCCACATAACCCACTAAATCAATCTCCAACCTCACTCTGCATGGCGTGCCTATCCATGTCTCTGTCTCTTGCCTACGCATGGCTCCCTGCCCAGGATCAGCTGCTTTTGGAGACCTATGGTGTGGTCTCATGGCGAGCCCATCTATCTGTCTCTCCCTGTGGGACTGGCTGCCCCATCGAGGTCTCTCACCCACCACCCAGCTCCCTGCCAGGGACTAACTGTCCCTCATGGCCCACTGCAGCCACTTGGGGAACTATGCTGTCCCTGCCTGGGACACTGCCTGCTGCCACTTAGGGCACCTATGACATGGTCTCGGGACCTGTTGCCCACTTTAGCCACTCGGGGACCTACAGCATTTTACTTTTACCATAACAATATGTATCTGATAACTCAATTAACTCAATATGTCTATCATTTTCATTTGAGTTCTTGTCTTCTGGAAGCTAATCACAAAACAAGGAATTGGGTGCAAGCATTTTATTTGAGAAGTAATCCCAAAAACACTGGTAGCAAAGTTGGACAAGTAAGGGAGCTGATGTATAACCCTCTGCCACCGTAAGTAATGGAAGCATAATCCTACTGAGAAAACTAGAGAACCAGCATGGAATATCTGTCTTGGTGTTATCTATCCAAGAAGTGAAGGAATACATAGTATATAACCCTATATATGTGAAATTTCTAAAATACTTCTATTCGCAGAGAAAGTAGAGACAGAAGATGGAGGCAGAGAGCATCAGGTCCAAAGGAAATTCCATTTCCCCAAATTTTGACAGTTAGATAAAAGCCAGCATTCCTCAGAAACTTGTGAAGCTGATTCCCCTCTACCAAAGGAACCATTTCCCTTATCACTGGCAGAAGGGACAAATGGCTACATGTGCTGCCTACTAGCACACCAAAGCGCATGATGGCCTGCTGGCTCCCTCAATAACCCAAGTTTATTGTCAAATTTCAGAGTCCACTCTGGCATCCTAGCTCTCCTCACTTCCTCCCCATCCTAAACTCCCTCCAGTTCACGGGCTTCCCTCCCCCAGACACTCATTCTCCTTAGGACTCTTCTATTCCAGTCATGCTCTCTCTTGCCCAAGCTCTCTTCGTCTTCCCCCTCTGTCTCCTTCCTCACACTCTCTCTGCTCTCCCACACTCTCCCTCTCTCTATACCCCACCCTCCATCTCTGCAGTGCTCCTGTCCAATTTGCTGGCCACTTTCCCTCTTTGCTCTGGACTCTTCCAGATACCTCTGGCTGTTCTCTCATATCGACAATAAAAACCCTTCCCCTTAATCATACCATGGAGAAGTCATGTCATTAGTTTATATAGGGAATACTTAGAGTAGTCACTAACTGGCCAGAGTTTCTTTTGGAGAGTTCAATATGTTCTGGAATTAGTAGAGATTGCTGTACAACATTTTAAGTGCACTAGAGCCCAGTAAAATCAAATTATATGCTTAAGTACCATGAATAAGATGTAAACTACACTAATAAAAACAGTTGCAAAACAGAAATGAGGAACCTGAGATGCGAGTTCCATTCAGGAGTAGAACCTGTTGGGATAGCAGTGTTTATTTCGTAGCATTATTCTGAACACAGGTTACACACAGTAACAGCAGGCTGCTTCAGCTAAGTTGAATGTTCTGGCAAGGATGCAGATACCCACAGCCAGCAGTGCCTTCTGAAGGTGTGAGCCCCGAAATAGGAAGTGATAGCTAGAGACAGCAGAACCTGCTTGGCATGTCCAAAGATAACTCAACAGCCTCCAGCACCACAAAATTATTCTACACAGATCAATATGGACGACATGTCTACAGAGTCCAATTATCTCAGTTGTAACCCCAAATCAAGTAAAGCTGTGAATTGAGAGGGAAATAGAGGGTACTTTCCAAAGAGAGTGAAACTGCGGTTGGCTGGATAGCAATCCCCATGTTATGTGCCTGATTTCTAGCGCTCAGGACCTCCAAAAGTTCCACTTTAACTAAAGGAACTGTCCAGCTCTGCTAGGTGTAGATTCTTGAGGTGGGGCGATTCTTATGGGTATAAACAGCATCTACTCCTCCCTTAAATGGTCCCAATAACAAACTAAGGTAATAGTTCACCAAAGTTCACCCTACACTTGACCTTAGCCAAAAGATCAAGGACTGATCCAAAGTTTACTTTACGGAACCAAAACCTTTACTTATGTACGGAGCAATGCGTGAGAGGTTACAGGTAGGATTGAGAATGACCTGAGAGCAGCCACACTGAAAGGTCTATACCCTGCATGGATGGTGACTCCTTGACAGACTGTGTAGATGGAGTTCCTTCCCTCAATCCTCCCCTCTCCCCACCTAACTCCTCTAGCCATTCCCGAAGCGCTCGTGGCCATGAGAAATGGAGGCAGAATTACATACTGGTTAGGAGGAGTGGTTGGATACTAGGGTGAGGACCCCATAGCCCTCTCCTTACCCTCCCTCCAAGAGGAGACATGAAGCCCAACTGGGATGGTCTTTAAGAAGAGGTCAAACAGCTCTCGAGGACAGCAGCAGTTTGGCTTCAAGGATAGTCCTATACAACAGCCGTGTAATGAAGATCTTTGTACATAGAGGAACAAAGTCAGAAATGAAAGAGTTCCAAACTGTGCAGCAGAGGTAGGAGGGATGCACATTGCAGATAGAAGGAGGAGCCACACCCCAGGAATGCCAGAAGCTCCTAGCAGCTGAAGAAGGCGAAGACACAACTCCTCCCTTCAGAGCTTTGGAACGAAGCCAGTCCGCCAAGTTCTTGACTTGAGCAAATTGATATGATTGTAGGTTTCTGACTTCCACAATTATACAACAAATCGTGTTGTTTTAAACTACTAAATGTGATGTACTTGTATGTGAGGAGACAGAGTAAAGAAACTACCAAAATGGCCATGCTAGTAGGTGAAAGGTTTTTATTATAGATAAGAGAAAGAGAATGTCCAGAGGCCTCTGGAAGAGTCCAGAGACGAGAGAAAAAGAAACAAAATGGACATGGCTAGTGCTATCAAGAAGTGGGAGAGCAGGGCATGAGGTGGGGGTGGGGGAGTCACGTTGGGTTATAGGAGTACAAGTACCTGGGATGGGAAGCCTGTGAGCTGGAGCAGGCCTTGGAGTTTGGGGTACGGAGGAGCCAGCATGCTAGCATGGGGACTCTATACCAAGTACCTGCGAGTATGGACTGAGGGGGCCTGGGGGCCAGCATGGGCTAGGATTTGCAACCACAGGTGTATGTCATTGGAGAGCCATATGTCCCTTCTGGCAGAGGCAAGGGAAATAATGGACAAGAACCCATCTCACAAGTTTCTGAGTCATGCTGGCTTTTATCTAACCACCAGAAATCCTTCTATAGCTTAAACTGAGCCAAGACTCTCACTTCTAGATGGCTTGAGACTGAACAGTAACGTCTTACAATGACACTGGAAAACTAGCACAAGGACTGTCAGAAAGCGCTTCTACAGAAAGGGTTTTAAAAATGATCATTACTTCCACACCAAAACACACTGAAAAATTTGGAAGGAGCTTAAGCTCATTAAGAAAATAAACACTATGTACCTTTGGCTTCCTTGTTCAGCAATTAATTTCTTTTCTTTTTCCTTTTTTTTTTGTTTTGTTTTGTTTTTCAGACAAGGTTTCACATGTAGCCCAGAACTCATTAACTTGGAACTCATCCTACACTATGTAGCCCAGGCTGGCCTGGAAATCATGGCAGCCCTTCTTTCTCAGTCTCCCTAGTGCTAGGATTGCAAGTATAAACCATCACACACAACAGATTTCATTTTTAAAATATTTTTAAATGCCGTACTTATACTTTGTCTAAGTCTCTGTATTTTCCCATCTTTGAACAGGAAAAGATTGACATAAATAGAGTTCATGCATGCTCATTTAAATACAAGGAATGTTGCTATTTATCTTTTAGATTTAAATTTATAAATTATATCATGTTAAGTAAAACCTCACATCAAAGTATTGGTGTATAAAAAAATAGACAAATTCCAAGGAAATAACTTTTACAACTCTAAAAATACTGAGAAAATCCAGCAATTTAAATAGCAATAACTCCACTGTGTATCAGCAAATGCCAGTGTGCACATTGCAGGGTTGAAGGGAGAGGGCTGCCGAGCATAAATGTGAGTATCTGAGGTCTAGTGCTGAGCCTGGGACACAGGAAAGCTAGAGTGAGGTAGATAAAGATGGGAGAAGGTTCCTAAGTGTTTAAAGGGCAGAAAGGAAAGGATGTGTTCTAATGACATCCATTAAGAGATCCTTGTAGTTCTCCTTCTGCTCCCTCCCCGGTCATGGACTGGTAGCCAATGATCCCGGCCCATGACACGAGAGGGAGCAGAAAAGAGTGAGCAGCGTCAGTTCGGGAAGACAGTTTAAGTGCTGTAGCTCCACTTCATTCCCAAAAGAGGAGGGATATAAAGGCTGGGGACTGCGGCTGGGGCATCACCTAATTTGTATTAAACAGCACGCTCCTATCATAAAGCTCAAGTCATCTTATATGTGGAAGCACGGTCCTATCATAAAGCTCCTAACACAATGTCTAATTACCATACGGACTGCAGGGGGGCGGGGGGCTCTAACGGAACTATGCCAAGGGTCACCCTAGAGATAAATCAGGCGTCCAGACTTAGCGACAGTTTTCAGATAAGGTCAGACATCCAGGCCTAGAGACCTTCTCCAAATAAGTGCAGGGAGAGAGCAGGAAGTTTCCCTGGGGAAAGACTCCTTGTTGCTAAGCTTAGAGAGAGCTGCCAGCCCAAGGCAGACTGCACCATCTGACCAGCAGGGCCTCCCAACAATCCTTAGAGCTCATCTGGGGCCCAGTGAACTCTATCCTATCACCAGAAAGGAGAAAATAAAATTTAATCATGTCATTCCTGTGCTTAAGATGTCCTGAAATTCTTAGGTTAATCAGAGTTGAAATCCTGCTTCATAATCTCAGTGACATGAAAAACTCTGGAAGATTTGGTGACAGCCCTACTTGTTCAGTCTCATGAGCCACCCCATGGGGTCCATTGTACTCAACATCACTAGCATCTCAGGGCCTGTGCAAATGCTGTTCCCCCTAATGGAGGGAAGCAAGCCCTTGTTCTCATCAACATCTGTTTTACTGAGCCTGAATATCTTCTCAGTGAGTATCTGCTCTGAGAGTCGGTCCATGTGGATGTCAGCATCCAGCCAGCATACTATCAGCACCGGGGTCATGAGCACAGAACCTGGATGCTCTTCACTATGAATACCAGCCCCATGGGATGTGACCCAACCTGGAAACGAAGCATCAGGACCTGACACCAGCATCACGCCCATGCTTCCTGCTGGGCTACCAGCAATAGCCATTTGACCCTGACCTAAGATCTCCTGTCTTCGGCAACCTACATGAAATCCTACCAAGCTACCCGGTTAGCTGTCAAGTGTGGTACAGCCCAGTTTCTCACAGCCCTTCAGGGTTTTCAATCTCTCCAGACAGAGTGTGGAGCTTCTTCTATCTGTAGTCCTACAATGTCTGCTCAAATATATATGTCAGCCTAGTAGAACATGGATTAGGGCACACAGGAAATGTTCAGAAATACATTTTCCCAGTAAATAAAAGGAAATCTGTCTAGTTTAGTTAAGGCCTATGCTCTAATAGATGCTGCTTTTCCTTCTAACTAAAACTGGACCTGTTCACACGCAGTGGAGAAAATGAAGCAAGCCTTTCCCCAGAGCGACTCGACTCTGAGGACAAGGGGCTCTGAGAACGGCATGGTAAGCTGTTTCCATCTTTCCTCATGCCAATGAAATTCAGCTACCATGATGCTGCTAACAACAGCCAGCCTTTAAAATGCTCATTTATCTAAGAAAACATCCTTTTTGTAGTCTGGGGAACTGTGGTTTTCGTCCCTGGGATTAAGGGCTAAATCTACATTTTGAGATTTCTTTAGTAAGATTTTTTTTTTTTTGGTCTGAATGTTAAAAACTGAAGGGGGTTGGAAATCTCATTAATTATTCAATATTTTTCCCAGTGATTTTTATCAATTTTTTTTCAGCCAGGAGGCATGACAGTCCGTTAATACGGTGAATAAAATGAATAAATAGATTCTTACTTGGTTATGAGCCCATAGAGAGAAAATGAGGGAATGGAAAGCAGCAAACAGAAGCCCCAGAGGTGTGCACACTATAAAATAGCACGCATCTCGCTAGCTAAGGGCAACAGGTAGCTTATGCCATTCAAAACTAGTTAAACATTTATTATTAAATCCCAAAACAAACTCGGATTCTAACATTTGAAATCATACTTGTACTGATAGAATTCACATTTTGTTTGACAAAGGACTTATAGGCAGGGCTCAATTCCCACCGGAAATGGGCCCTTGCTGAATGGAAGGAACCAATCTTGCCCATCTGCCCTGCCAAGCTGGTGACTCATGAGGCCACACCGAGCTTATTGCAACACAGATTTATGCTCCAAGTAGTGCCTTGTTCCCCACACTGTGGCTCAAGGGCTTGGTCTGTGCAGAGGGCTATAAGACAATCAGAAGCTTCATGAAAACATTCTAATGTGTCCAGTTGAGAAACAGCTAAACAGGCCGGTCAGTGGTGGCGCACGCCTTTAATCCCAGCACTCGGGAGGCTCCAAAGCCACAGAGAAACCCTGTCTCGAAAAACCCAAAAAAAAAAAAAAAAAAAAAAAGGAGAAACAGCTGGTCTTGATCTTCTTTCTTTAATTTTATCATACATTTGAAAGTGGGAAAGTGGCTGTATGAAAATGTCATTAATCAAGTGATATAAGCAGAGGGCACAGGAGACTACTGCCAGCAACGTGGAGAAGACTATTCTACACATCCTCATAACTATACTGGCCTGCCCTGCTTGTGCCTCAAACCAGAGAGGGCAGTCTACAACTTGGGGCTCAGGGAAGGGATTGGTTAAACACTCAAACCTCATCCAGGCATCCAGTACTGTTCCTTCTATTGGCAAGAGTAGGAAAGGGGAAAAGAGAAAGGTTAGGTTCTTGGCCACTGCCGATGGCACTCCATGAGACTTGCCTGACTTTTTCACTTAACACCACATCAGTGTGGTGCCTACTATGTCAGAATTTCATACAGAAATTGTAACTCTCCATGAACACCTTCATTACCAACCAGAGACCACAGTCATGTGGAATCATCGTCCTTCATCAATTGAAAAGCTGATTAAGAGAATTCTGGCTCAGAAATAGGTGAAGGAGGGAATGTTAAAAACCACAGCATAAGAAACAGGAAAGAGAACCGGCAGTCTCAACATGTCCTCACTCCGCAGACCTTTCCTGCTAGGAAGAGCCCTGCACCTTCCCAACTCTTTTCAGACTGCTGGATCCCTTCGATAGTCTCTATAAGGAAATGGCCAAGACTCCAGACTGCTCCGATGTGTTTTGGTACGTTCTGTGCCACAAACTGACCTGTTATGTGAATATCAGTAAAATTATCTCAAGTGAGTCATGTTGAGGACACAGATAATGTGCAGAACACTGACGACACATCTGCAGGATTACCCCAAAGACATCTGAAGCCCCTTACAGTGGCTTGGGAGCCCTAAGCCTCTGACCCAACCACTCGGGTTTGTGCTTACATCCACTAAACTATAGATTTGAGTAATTCTGGTGGTTTCATTTCCATTTTTCAACTTGGGGAAATAGCTAACAAGTGAAAGTTGTTTGCCACTTCCTCATCCATAATGGCATCAATACCCCTATTGACTGCCCTCCTTGAGATTTGCCTACAGCATTCAAGCCAAGACATTGTGGTATGTGCTGCCTCTCCTCCTCCAAAGGGTGAGAAAGAGAGGGCACACAGCAATGCCACACACGTGTTTCTCAGGAGAAGTAGACTTACCACAGGCTTTAGACTGCTTTAAGATTCCATTTCAGCTGGGCAGTGGTGGCACATGACTCTAATCCCTGCAATCAGGAAGCAAAGGCAGGTGGTTCTCTGTAAGTTCAAGGCCAGCCTGGTCTACAAAGTAAGTTCTAGGACAGTCAATGCTATACAGAGAAGCTCTGTCTCAAAAAACTAAAATTAGATAGATAGATAGATAGATAGATGATAGGTAGGTAGATAGATAGATAGATAGATAGATAGATAAAATTGCATATATATATATGCAATTTTATATAAACTATAGATTTAGTATAGATTTATATAAAATATATATATATATATTTTATATATATATAAAATGAAGTTTAACAAAGCAGTAATTACTATAATGGACAGTATCCATGTTCCTCAAAGTTTTTGCTAGAATGCTTAGGTTATCCTAAGGAACATTATTCATTCTGGCTAATGTGTGCATACCATTTAAAGTCCAATTACCCCAGTCACATTTCTCATGTAATTCCTGAATATCATATTTCTGTTAACAGCATCAACAGTCTTCTCTTTGGCCAGGCGTAAGATGCCACACCCATCTTTGATTCTTTTACATGACTCCCTTTTCCCCATGTCATCAGCTTCCAAACCCCATTATCCCATTTATTTTTGTCACCAAAGTGGCCTGCCTCTCCCTTCCTACCAAACTCTGCTTCTGCTTCTAGCTGTGGCTGTAAACAGTCTCCCAATTTCCTGTCCCTTCCCCCATTTCATCCACGTTACAAAAGACAGTTCAGTTTATCTGCTTCTTGCATCACTTAGGTTATAGAGTCCTTTTGTCTAACCCTCCTCCAACATGCAGCTGCCTACAGCATGGTCTCCATCCGCTTAAGACAGAGAACCTTCTTTGCTAGCCTCTATCTTGTGTTGCTTCTTGCTCTTGCCCTGCCAACTTCTGAATAATAGTTAAAAACTCCCTGTTGCCAGCACTCAGACTTTTGACCACACTTTCTGTCAAACAGAATGCTGACCTGAGCAATCTGTAGGGTCTAAAGTAGAAATCCAGTTGCAACAACTAAGAAACAGAAGTTTGGAAGGGGCATGAGGTGTGCCCAGGGAATGACCCGGTACTTATTGGAACGGGGGAGAACATTGCCTCCAAGTATTCACAAGTGCACATCTAGGAGAAAATAGCTGCCCTCCAACAGAAACATGGTGATGCAGGTCAAGGAAGGGAACAATGTGGTAACCGGAATGCTTTGATGGACATGAGACTAAACTTACACCATTGTGTTGTGAAGGCTGCCTTGTATAGAGTTTTCAGACTTTTAATCCTTGCCTTTGTCTTAGCTAGTAATGGTGTGTGTGTGTGTGTGTGTGTGTGTGTGTGTGTGTGTGTGTGTGTGACTCTAAGCTAACACCATATATGTTACAAGGCACATGGCTTTTAATTAACAGTGTGCCACAAACACAAAATGCTGAACATCATGGGTACATAAACTCAGTTCCTAATCGCTTGAGACAATGCATTATGCTCTTCCCATCTTGATTCCAACTTTCCCTCCAGTCTCCATTCCCATACTTCCCCTGGGGTCACGGGAACCACAATTATTTCTTTGACAAAGCAGCTTTTCTGTCTCTGGGACTTTGTATGCAGAGGAAACGTGGTGTTCTTTTGTTGTCTGCATGCTTTTATCGAGACCCAGTTACAAAAGTGTCTCCTCTGGTGTTTTCTCCAGCTCCTCCAGGGGAAGGGGTTTGTGCGCACAGCTCCTGTGTCTTCATTACAGCACGTGCCCCCAGATAGTGCACTCATTGTTCCACACTTATCTCTGAGTCCTTGATGGCAGCGTCTGCTTCCCAGGAGCACGGATTTCACTTTGTTCATCTCTGCATTTTTCCAACTCCTAGGCAGTGATCAGCCCTTAATAAATATTTGTGGGGTTGTTTGAGGTTTTCCCCCTGTATTTCAGGCCACCCTTAGCCTGTTGCTTATTAGATTTTCAAAATTTACCTCTCAAAATTCTTTCCAAACCAATCTAAAATACTTGCTATTGCTCAAATATGATTTAGCCTTTCCAATATCCCACCCAGTTACCTACCACCCAGTCCTAACCTGCTTATGTTCCGCAACGATAGTAAGCATATCCAGAGAGGTTTGGCTATAGATAAACTTTTCTATCTCTACCCATGACTCATATGATCCAAAGGATTCTTTTTGTGTGTATACGTGTGTGTATATGTGCATTCATGTGTGTGCACAAGTGTGGGAGGGCGCATGTGTGTACATGTGGCAGCTAGAAATTGTAGTGAGCCGTTTTGTGTCCTGCCAGCGAGCTCCCAAATAATGACATGAAAATTTATTATTAATTATGAAAACTTGTTAGGCTTGTCCCACTAGCTCTTGTAACTTAAATTAACACGTATCTTTATTAACCTGCATTCTACCACATGGCTTTTACCTCTATCCCATTCTGTGCCTAGCTGGATTCTCTGCCTCTCTTCTTTTCCAGAGTCCTCTCTGTCTCCAGAAGTCCCACCTATACCTCCTGCCTAGCTATTGGCAATTTAGCTTTTTATTAAACCAATCAGAAGGCACCTTGTCAAAAACACATCTTCACAGTATACAAAAAGATTATTCTACAACAAGATGTCAAACTGAGTGTCCTTTCACAGGCATTGTTTCTCAGGTGCCATCCACCATGGCTTTCTACGACAGGCTCTCTCAGCCCAGAGCTTGCTAAGTGGGCTAGGCTGACTGGCCAGTGAGCCGCAGTATTGCAATTTCAGTGGGTGCCACCACACCTGGCGTTTTCTTTCTTTTTTTTTGGGGGGGGGGAACTTGTTTTCAATCCTAGCGATTGGGTAGCAAGCACTTTACAAACTGAACTCTTCAGCCTCAAAGGAGTCTTTTGTTTAGGACACATATCCCTCAAAGGTAGGCATCTACTGTCCCTGAAGACCCACTTCAGATTCATCTCTTTCCAAAAGTCACCCCCATATCCAGACAAGGTATTCTTCTCTTTATGTTAATTTTATAGTTCTTAAGATGGAGGCACAGACTAGTCTGGATTGTCGTTATTTGAGTACACTTCCTTTCTTGTGAGGTAATAATCCTTCTCAGACAGGAATGATGCCTTTTCAGGCTTCCTCTCTCTCCCTGATGCCTGGATAATACATCACATGTAAAAGCACACACTTTCCCACCTGTTCTAATGAATGAGCTGATGCAGATGTCTTGGATAATCTATTCACCTCTTCTATTTACATCCAGCAACACACGATAAAATTAAAGAATGTTTGATGCAATGCAGCAGTCCCAGTGCATCCTTGGTACATTATCACTTGTTATTCTGTGTAGCAAACTTTTACATCAAATGCTCTACACAAATGCAGACCTGCCTGCTTCATGAGGTAGGATTTCAAGACCCTACATAGATATTGCCATTCTACCCCAGAATGTGAAAATGATAATTAAGAAGCAACATAGCATTACATCCTAGTAGAAGCAAATTTCTCTATTCCCTCTTGCAAGCAAAAATAATCTCTCCTCTTTGCTTTAGCTCAGGTATCTATTATGGCGACTGTTTCTATGGTTTATAATTAGTTGTTTTCACATTTATCTCCCCTGCCAGAATTGAACTTCTCAAGGCTAAGAATTAGAGATAATCAGGCTATAATAATTAGTGAGCATACATAAATAGCTTGCTTACTTTATGCCTATATATTTTACACACACACCTATGTAAATACCTTGCAGGAGTAATATTCCTGTAACTAGTACTGGAAGGATGAGAAAATTCCTAAATGCTTAAAATTCTTATCCTAAAATTTATTTATAAGATGACTAGAAAGAGAAAAATAATTAAAGATATAGAAACATCTGCAAATTTGTAATTATAAGTTAATATAAAATACTTAGAAAGTAGTGGTGAAAGCTCCAGTATGATTCAATTTCCACAGAACTTTTTCATTTGATCTTAATGGTCTATAGTTTAGTATTGCTTAATTACTGTGGTAACTCTAATCTATATAATTTAGAGCAGTGTTTCTTAAACTTGGAAATATAATAATCCTCCAGATTTACAAACTTGCCCTAACTAGTGTCTACTGCATGAGTATCTAAATAAATAAAAAGACCTTAAGGAAATCTAGGCATGGCAATACATACCTTCAATCCTAGCAGTTGGGGGGCAGACATAGGCAGATATCTGTGAGTTAGAAGCCAGCCTGGATGACAGAAAAAGTTCCAGGCCAGACAGGACTACGGTAAGACCTTTTCCCAAGAGTACAAAGCAAAATCTAAGGAAAATTGCAAATATCTTATACTTGTGGTCTCACAGAATTTTAAATGCAAAATAAAATTTTAAATTTTATAATTTAATAAAATGGTAAAATGAATGAAATGTCAGTCTACATGAATGTGATAATGGATTAGACCCTGTTAATGAAGCCAAATCACCATTCTCATTGAGACTACAACACCCACATTTAATGTGGGATCTCTTGTGTTCTTGGTGCCCCTAAAGTCTAAGTGAGTCTTGGCCTCAAAAATCACTCCACTCTGTACTGCTTTCTCTATTCGGGTGTTAAATCATTTCTTTCCTTTATTTTTTTTTTCTTCAAATGGCCTTTATTTTCCCATCTGACATTTTTATCAAAATGCCAAGTAGCTGGAGTTAGATGCAGTCCACCACAGAAAAGGTAAATGGACACACAGAAGCAGTTAAAAACAAATTTATTTCCCCATTGAAAAACTGACCCAGATTCGCCAACAATTGGTCCCAGTTCAGTCTTGCAGTGCTCCAATGCCCCGTTTGCTTTGTAATTCAGAAAAGCACTCATAAACCCATCCTGAGTTTTACTACTTCTCATCATTTGGCCTTTGCTAAGCACAGATCTCATTAATCAGGTTGTCCACTGCTCGTTTGTTACTAGTCTTGAGACTGAGGAGCTTGGTGGTCCTCCACACCTACCCACGCAGCTGAACGGGAAATAAACACTGCCACTAACCTCCGAGGCAGTGGTATGTTCCAACGTAAATCTGGCAGTGAATCATAATTATCCTTTGGTTAACGTTTTAGATTATCACCAAATAGACCATCGAATTTGACTCAAGGGCCCACATTCCTCAAGAATGTGTGTGCAAACACTCAGTTTGACAAACACGGTTCCAAGGAAGGAATGTCTTCCATTGTTAACTTATTAGTTTTTGTAGAAATCCATTCAAAGTAGTATAAGGAACTTGTAAGTTTGCAGATAAGTATACACTTTTAAAATAGTGGTAAGATAAACCATCTGAATGTCTAGGATGAAGCTGATTTGGTCATGGTGGAGAATCTTCTGGTGTGTTTTTAAGTTTGGTTTTCAAGTATTTTTTAGAGAAATTTTGCATGTATGTTCATCCAGGAGGTGGTCCCTAATTCTCTTGCTCTCTCTCCTTTGTTATCACTGCAATATTGATTTAGAGGTGTTTCTTTTTTATCTTATGGAACAAACTGAGGAGTATTGCTGTCAGTTCATCTTTAAGATTAGGTAGAATTCTGTGTTTGATGCATCTTACCCTGAGTTCTTTTTAGGCGGGAGATATTTACTCTTTCTATCTCATCTGCTTTTAATGGGTCTATTTAAATTATGTATGTCATTTTAATTTGATAGGTCATATACATCTAGAAATTCATCCATTTCTTTTGGGGTTTCCAGTTTACTGGAAAATAAATGCTTGAAGTATGCTCTTATGATTCTCAGATTTTTATCTATATTATTGTAATGTCTCCCTTTTCTTTTTGAGTCAGGGTCTCTCTACAGAGACTTGGCTATCCTGGAACTCACTATGTAGATCAGGCTGACCTTGAATTTAGAGACCTGCATGCCTCTGCCTCCCAAGTACTGGAATTGAGGGTGTGCACCACAATTCCCAGCCAATATCTCCCTTTTCATTTCTGACTTGATTAATTTGGGTATCCCCCCCTTTTTTAATTTGGATGAGGTTTGTCAATGTTTTCAAAGGAACAATTCTTTATTTCATTGGTGCTCTGTATTGTTTTGTTTGCTTGTTTCTATTTCATTAATTTCAGCCCCAGTTTTTATTATCTCCTCCCATTTATTGTTTTGGGCTATTGCTTGCTCTTCTTTTCCCAAGTTCTTGGGGCCATCATTAATCTAATTTGAGATCTATTAGTTTTTTAATGTAAACACTTTAACTGTAAAGTTTCCTCTTGGGACTTCCTTCATTGAGCATCATAGATTTTTAGTATATTTATAGACTCAAGTACACAGACAACATGATCATCTTACTAGATGCAGAAAGGACCTCTGATAAAATCCAGCATCCCTACATGATAAAAATCATAGAAAAATAGGGATACAGGGGCATAGTTCAACATAATAAAGGCAGTGTACAGGAAGCCCATATCCACCATCATCTCAGAGAAAAACTTGAAGCATTTATTTAAAATCAAGAACAAGGCAAGGATGTCCACTCTCTCCAATCATGTGCATAAAGTCTTAGTTATGTCAATAAAACGACAGAAATAAAGAGTATTAAAATAGTACAGAAAGAGTCAAAGTATCTTTGTTTGTCTGTGATATGATTTTATGCATAAAAGATCCTAAAGACACCACCAGAAAACCCCTACAATGGATAAACACATTCAACAACATTAACACACAAAAATAAAGACCCTTCTAACATGCCAACAACAAAATATGCTGAGAAAGAAATCAGAGAAACAATTACATTCCCGGCCTCAAAATGAAATAAAATATCTTGGACTAAATCTAACCAAACAAGTGAAAGACTTGTACAGTGGAAACTTTAAGACATTGAAGAAAGAAATCGAGGAAGAATCAAGAAAGTGAAAAGACTTCCCATATTCATGCATTGGTAAGATTATTATTGTAAAAAAATAGTCATCCTATCAAATGCAATCTACAGATCCATCAAATTCAATGCAAGATCTATCAAAACATCAATGAAATTCTTAATAGAATTTTTTAAAAAATCCTAAAATCTATATGGAAACACAAAAGACCTGGGATGGCCAAAACAATCTTGAACAATAAAAACACTGCAAGAGGTGTCACTGTCCTTTTTTCAAGTTATGCTACAGAGCTAAGGTATTAGAAACAGCATTTACTGACATAAAAAAGATATGTTGACCCACAGAATAGAATTGAGGGCCCATATATAAACTCACACTCCTACAAACACTGGATTTTTTTCCAAAGGGGCTAAAAATATACATTAGAGAGAAGATGGCATCTTCCATGAGGCTAGTCAAACCACATAGCTACATGCAGAAGACTGAAACCAGATCTTTATTTTTCACTCTATACAAAACTCAGTATCAGCCCTGATAGTCTGGATCTGAGAAGAAATAGGGAATATTTTTCAACTGAGAGGCACATGAAAAGACTTTCTGAAGTAGTGCAGGCATTAAGACCAACAATTGACAAACGGGACCTCATGAAACTAAAAAGTTATATACAGACGAGGACACCATCGTTCAAGCAAAGAGGCAGAGCTACATAATGGGGAGAAAATCTTCACCAGCTGCACAATTGACAAAGTGTTAGCATCTAAAGTCTAGGAAGAACTCAAACAGGCAAACACCAAGAGAACAAACATTCCAATTAAAAATGGGGACATGGAACCAGGGAATTCTCAAAACAAGACATATAAATGACTAAGAAACACTTAAAAACTGGTCAACATCCTTGGCTATCCAGAAAGTGCAAATTAAAACTTCTTTGGGATTTCAGCTTACCGAATTCAGAACAGATAAGATTAAAAACAGCAGAAGAAAAATACTTATTCGGTGTTGGTAGGAGTGCAAACTGGACACCCCATGTAGAGGACACCGATTTCCACATCTAGAAAAAGTCTACTAGATCCAGCTATACTACTCCTAAGAATACTCACGAAGGAATCTACATCCTACTATGGGGATACTTATGCATCCATGTTTGTTACTGCTTTATTCACAATAGCAAGAAATGGGAACAGCCCAGGTCCCCATCAACTAAAGAAAGAATAATAAAAATGTGGTAAATTTAACACTGTGATATTATCCAGATATAATAAAAATAAAATTATTAAATTTTCAGGTAAATGGATGGAGCTGGAAGTAATCATTCTGAGTGAGGCAACTCAGGCTGACAAAGACAAATGACCCATGTTCCCGCTCATACGAGGAATCCAGTTTAAAACTTCAGGTAAGTATAGTAAGTCACAGTGTCCATATGTGGTGGCAATTGATGGCTGCTGGGGAAGAGTCAGTTTTATTCGAAGATGGGGCCCTGTGAGGTTATCAGTGCTCCAACAGATGCTGCTACACCTGTGCACATACAAGCAGTACTAAGAGGACTCAGTGACTTTGAAGCAGATGAAGAGTGAGAAATGGTGGTGCTTATCAGGTAGGAGTTGGGGAGTAGAGGTTAGGGTGGATTTTATCAAAATACATCATATGCATGTATTAAATGATCAAATAATAAAAATAAAATAAAATGGTAATAGCACAGCATCTTTAGTGAGCGCCTGTGTTCCTTTCATTTTGTACACCTCCTCCCTCTCCTTCCTCCATGACCTGTTCTATTCACTCTTCCTCCTTCTCATCCCCATGTTTACCTGTTATCTCTTCCATCTCTCCCACGGCTCCTCATTTTTGTAGATTCTCCTCTAACTTTGGTTTGATTCTGTATAGATTAGTAGTCAAATGCTTTTCCATCTCTCATGAGATGGTAAGATCACAAGATCTCACATCAAAGGTAAGTTCTTAGGAGATTATCCCTAGTTTCCCAATTTCAACAAGTACTTTTAAGAAGTCTCAATTGTTCTAACTGTACACACACATACACACACAGATCCCAAAATTTCCACTTTTATATCACTCGTGTGGTGACATATGTCTGTAATCCCAGGACTCAGCTGGTGATGAAGGAAGATCAGAAGTTAAGGGTCATCTTTGATGATATAGTGTGTTCTAGCCCAGCCTAGGCTGTCTCAAAACACAAACAAAAATTCTTATATATGGCAACATTTTTCCTCTTAAGACAGGCTTATCTTCCACATACTAGCCAACATGTCTGATTTCTACACACACCCACACTCAGTTTCAGACACAAAAGCTCCCTTGAAGGTCTTCAAATTCCAGGAAATACTCAACTTTTCTCTCTCTCTCTTTCCAAACCACAAAGATGCAGAAGGGAGACTCCTTCTGAAGGGAGGAATGCTGTCTGCTTGAACAGATAGCAGTGATTGACATTCTGATTTTCTTTAATGTGACTACAGAGAAATGGGGTTGATCATCCTGTGTGTCAAAACAATATGTAGAGGTGATTTCTGAGATATTTTGACTATTGTCAGCATCAGTGAGATGAAAGCACAGTCTGCTAGGCCTATCTCTTTGAAGGACAGTGGTGTTAGCTTGTTTTTTTAATGACTCATTTTGATGGACTTAGATCAGATGTTATCCCTTTAAAAGGCTTTCTTTGATCCGTTTTGTCAAAACTCATTGTTCTCACCTTGCCGTTTCCATAATTATGCCTCTATTGAATAATTGTCACACCACTTCATATTGTCATTAGGTATTTTAAAATTCAAGTTAGACCTGATGGGATAAGCCTTTAGCCTTAAACTATACAACAGGTTGAGGAAGGGAATCCAGGTTCAAGGTCAGCTTGGGTTAGCAGAGTCATTTTGGTGCCAAACTGAATAATTTCCTGAGTTCATGTCTCAAATGAAATGTTAAAAAAACAAAAACAAGTTGGGCAGTGGTATTAGTCCCAGCACTTGGGAGGCAGAGGCAGGCGGATCTCTGTGAGTTGGAGGCCAGCCTGGTCTAATAAACAAAACAAAAAAACAAGGATCTCTATGAGTTCAAGATCATCCTGATCTACATAGTGAGTTCCAGGGCAGCCAGAGCTACATAATGAGACCATGTCTCAAAAACTGGGAGGTAAATCCACCAGAGAATACACATGAACACTCTTAGAACCAAAGAGAAGTCTGTACTGTGGGCCAGCAGCTGCATGGGGAACTTGCCCAAATCATGCAGCCTGAACCACACTATTCTTACATGCACAAAACCACATCCTATTTATTATATGTCAGTCAGCAAGAACAGTTAGCAAAAAGTGAAACTACGGAAGCCAAAAAGCAAGGTCGGTATATTTAAAGACTTTCCTGTACCCTGGAACTATGGAGTAGGTCTTTGAAGGATAATATCTTTGCTCCTGTCTTGGTAGGTATGGGAGCCTATGTGCTGGGTTTTAAGGTCAGAATGCTGCTTCCAACATGGCATCACCTGGGCTAAGGTCTGGGGCCTGTTGTAAAATAATACACGTACAAGAGAAGATTGGGGATATAACTCAGTGGTATAGGGATTGCCAAACAGGTATGAGATCCTAGATTTAATGCCAAGAACATAGGAAAAAGTAAAGTTGACATAAGCTAAAGCTATCTGAGAAGCATAAATTGGCTTGTAGGCAAGCCTGTGAGGTATTTCCTTGATTAATGATTGATGCGGGTGGGCCTAGGCCATTGTGGATGGTGCCACCCCTAGGGCAGATGGCCTTGGAGTGTATAAGAAGGCAGTTTGAATAAGCCTGGAGAAACAAGCCAGCCAGCAGTGTTCCTCTGCTTTGGTTCCTGCCTCCAGGGATCTGCCTTGAGTTTTGCCCTGACTTAGCTCAGCGATGGAAATGACTTGAGAGTGTTGAGATGAAATAAATCCTTTCCGACACCTGTTAGTCTTCGGTCATGGTGTTTTACCACAGCCATAGAAAACCTGATTAAGATAGACTAAAAACCTGCTCGGTTATTATTTTGACGCCAAGAGATGATCGTCTGTGTCGCATAACTTCGACAACTAGCTATGTATCTGTGGCAGCTAGGAAGTTAGGCTTTCAAAACATAACTCACAGATTTTTTTTTTTAAAGACAGGGTCTTCCTATCAACCCAGGCAACCTTTAAACACAAGCTAGAGTTATCTGAAAGGCGGGAACCTCAGATGAGAAAATGCCTCCATAGGACCCAGCTGTAGGGCACTTTCTTAATTAGTGACTTATGGGGAAGGACCCAGCACATTGTGCGTGGTGCCACCCCTGAACTGGTAGCCCTAAGTTCTATAAGAAAATCAGGCTGCGCAAACCTTGGAGAGCAAGTCAGTAAAGAGCACCCCTCCATGTCCTCTGTATCAGCTCTCGCCTCCAAGTCCCTGCCCATTTGAGTTCCTGTCCTGGTTTCCTTCAATGATGAACAGCCATATGGAAGTGTAAACCAAATACACTCTTTTATCCCCGACTTGCTTTTGGGTCATGTTGTTTTGTCACAGCAATAGAAATCCTAACTAAGACAGCATCTTTGGACATCTGTTACCAACGGTATATGTGAAAGCACCTTACAAACCATATGCTCTGGTTAATTGTCAACATGATTTCATCAATCTCCCAGAAATGCTGGGCGGTGGTAGCACAAACCTTTAACCCCAGCACTCAGGAGGCAGAGGGAGGTGAATCCTTGAGTTTGAGACCAGCCTAGTCCAGGATGGTCAAGGCTACACAGAGAAACCCTGACTGGGGGTGGGGGGGGCAGAAAATGGTTAAAGTGCTCCAGGGATGTCTGTGAGGCATTTAAGAGATAATTAGATCTCAGGAACTCTGACCTAAGGGATGATTGAATCCATTGATGAAGTCAACATCTGAACAGAAGGGACATGGGAAGACTGTGGAAGGTGAGGCCTACAGAGGAAGTGAGTTACTGGGACACGCCCTAGTCTTTAGTTCTGCCCTGATTCAAGATATTCCGCCACACCCTCCCCACCATGATGGAGATAATTCTGAAGCCATGAAGAAAATAAATCTTTCCTCTTTCAGTTGTTCCTGCCAGGCATTAGGTCACGGTGACAATAACACTGATCTGCATACAAATCACTCTGTAAGTATGAGTAGCTGTTTTTTTTGTTTTTTTTGTTTTTTTGTTTTTTTTTTTTTTTGAGGATGCTACGGGTAGAGGATCTTCAGAGACTGGGGCCTAAAGTGTGTTCTGTTTCAAATAAACCGTAGGATAGGGAAAGTCAGGTGCCGTGATAGATGCGTCCTACGCTAAAATCAGAATTCATCTTTAGAATCATATGAGCTGAACTGTATACTTGCTTTACTGATAAACGAAGAACACAAGAAATTTTCGGATGATCTGACAGCCTGTATTTCTGTAATAACATGTCCATAGCTGTACTGAAACAAATTATAGCATGAAGGGAAGAGCCAAAAGCTCCTCCACGAGGACCCGCTGAGCAGAGGGCTGTGGATCATGTAGCTGAGAGAATTAAAGCTGCTTAATGTTTAAAAATAGCTTTTAATTCATAATTTTTCTTTAGCATAATTAGTAGGATGTGTAGCTTTTTCACAGTTTTTTATGTGTAAGAGTGTTCTGCCTGTATATATGTCTACGCAATCATGTGCGTGGCTGCTTGCTACAGAGGCCGGAAGAGGATGGCCAATCCCCTGGAACTGAAGTTATTGACAGCTGTAAGCTGGCACATGGGTGCCAGGAACTGATCCCAAGGACTTGGGTCCTCTGCAAGACCAGCAAGCCCCTTAACCACTGAGCCATGGCTCTAGGCCCTTGACAGTTTATTTAAAAGTATTATAGACAGACCACCAGAGGACATAGGAATCTCAGCTGCTTTATAGAACAGTGACAGAAATTGTGTGAAAGAGACCACGATTTTCAACAAGCAAAAAGAATCTTCAGTTTTTGCGAAAAAGACTGCTCACATTCACAGAAATCCACTGTTGTAAAACATAGCATGAAATTTAAAATTCAAGGGATGTCTTTGAATCTAACAAAGGAATCTCAGAAAGACGCAATTGCTGGAAACATAAACCCATATAGCTACAGTCAGAAAATCAAGCACATTGGTCCTTTGACAGTTGGTCAGATGTGCTACTGTTATGGAATAGCGATGTCTGAGGGACTGAACGCTTTCCTCGTGCTGAAAACTGAACAAAAGAATGACGTGAATGCCGAGAGCTATACAGTGTTCCCAGAGGAAGTGTGGATGCTGATTCATAAAATGGTATCTGAGCTCAGATACATTTCACTGCATGCTGGTTTCTAGTTACTCAGATGTATGTCATCCGAACTTTTCAGGAGCACGCAAGCAGGATGACCTGAGTTCAGATCCTGGCACCCATGTGAAAGGATGCAGCAGCACATGTCTGTGACCCCAGCCCTGGCGTGTGACAGAGTGTCCTAGTCAGCTTCAGCTGTCAAGTTGATACAGCTGAGAGTCATCAGAAGGGAGTCTCACTGGCCGGTGGGTGTGTCTGTGAGGAACTGTACCAGTTGTTAACTGATACAGTAGGGCCCAGCCCACTTTGGATGGCACCGTTCCTGGGGTATGCAAGAAAGCTATCTAAACATGAACACGCAAGCATCATTTCTTCATCACCTGTAAGCTAAACCAAACCCTCTCCTGCCTTGAGTTGCTTTTGTTCCGAGTATTTCATCATAGTAACAGATATAAAACTAGCAGAGACAGGCAGATCCCTGAAGTCAATCAGCCTAGATGACTCAGTGAGTTCCAGATGCAGTGAGAAAGCTGTCTTACAAACTAAGGTGGGATGGGGTTGAGGAAGACAGCTGGAATCAACATCTGGATTCCATATGCAGGTAGACACACACTCACACACACACATGTATAATTGCACATCACCGCATGAACAAAAATCACAGACACACACACACACACACACACACACACAAAGTAAGCACACAGTCAGAAGCACTATGAAAATCAGCCCTCATTGGAAGGGAACTGCACAGTGGTTCCTAGAAAATGTTAAAAACATAGTGATGCATGCAGGAAAAAGGAATGTGGGCTTTAATTTTAAAGAATGTTCCCTGTGTGATAACACTTTTGTTTTTCCATTTAAAATAGTATGGAATAATATTTTAAATGTGTTGCAAAAGACTTGTGTGAAGTAGGCAGAATAAAACATCCACAACTTTTTATTATAAAAATGCCACAGAACACTAGTGAAATATTTTCGTGTTAGGTCATATTCTAATCTTACGTCAGGAAAACTTTAAATACTCCAGTAGAAAAATTAGACTATGTAGATAAGCGAAAAAGAAGTGACAAAATCTCTAGTTTGTTATTCAGAGAAAAACAATAAAGACATTTTTATTTATATGCTTTCAGACTTTTTTAAAGTATGAATACATTATACTGTAACTTTATCCCTCCCTTCCCAATTACTATAATGTGGACATTTTTCCATGTTAACGTAATTACATGCCATCATTTTAATGGTATCATAGTATTCCATTTAATAGCTATATTATAACTTACTTAACCAACTCTGCATTAACAGATACTATGAGATCTTTGTGAGTTCGAGACCAGCCTGGTCTACAAGAGCTAGTTCCAGCGCAGGCTCCAAAGCCACAGAGAAAACCAAAAGAAAACCAAAAAAAAAAAAAAAAACCAAAAAAAAAACCAGATACTATGATTATTTATTTTGAATGACTTTACTAAATAATTTATCTTCCTTCCTACACATAGGTTCTTTTAAAGCATAAATTTTATAAGCTATTCCTCCAGTGATAACTTCATCTACTCTTAGAAAAAAGACCCTAATTTTCAGGATGGCCTTCAAGACCCTTCCCTACGAGGGTTCTGGTCCTGCCCCAAGAACCTCCACCCCTCTTCTACTCTCGTTGACTTGCCTGAGTGCCGGCTGCCTTTTCCTGTGGTCAGATAAACCCACAGTGCTGTTTCTGTCACAATATTCCTTTCCGTTGGCTAACCTCCTCGCTATCTAGGCTTCTGCTCAGAACTCTCTCTTTGGCAAGGCCTGCCCTGACCACTTTACCTTGTCACCGTTTTCAGCGACTTCATTTCATACCGTTGTCTGATGTCTGAAATGATAACACTTCTTTTCTCTCTCTCTCTCTCTCTCTCTCTCTCTCTCTCTCTCTCTCTCTCTCTCTCACACACACACACACACACACACACGCATGCACACACACCAGGCTGCTCGTGAGATCCATGTAACCTGAGCACAGAGCCAGGCACACAGAACCCTCTCAAATGCCACACTTCCTCTTACAGGTGACTCTTCAGAGGCCACATTGTCAGGAAAAACAATGATCTAGGATTAAACGAGCCTTTTTAGAATCCTGAGCAAATTCAATGTCCCTTCAAAGGTTCTGCCTCCATCACAGCCTTGAGGATAGCATTCTGAGATTTTCCTTTGTGGCCTTTGTGACCACAAATAATTATCTGTATCACTATTTATTTAAAGCATTTCTTTCTCCTCCAGGAGAGGAAAACTTCTCCAGGGTCAGGATTGTATAAACTCCCTGCTGAGCTCACAGCTCTGGCAATAATGTTGGCATAGAATAAGCACACAAAAAATACTTTTTGAGTAAAAGGAATAGTAGTATTCTCTGGGCTGAAAGCACTAGAGTTTAAAAATAAACTATACAGAGTTGAGACTTGTCTTTTCTTAGCAGCTGGTTCAGAATTGTTCTCAGGAACAGAAAGGTGACAAGACACTTGGAGGAGGGAGTGCCTGGAGTTGATGTGAAGGCCCCAAGGTAATGGGGGGAGTGGCCTGATGGTTTGCCTGATCAGGGAGAGAAATTTGGCCTTAGAGAGAAAGAGAAGAAGGGGAGCAGGAACCAAGTTGATGAGCTGAAAGTGGGGTGCCAGATAAGGGAGAGTGAGTGACTGAAATTTTTTCTTTTTAAATTCCTTTTTTTTAAAGTTAGTGTATAAAAACAGCCTTCACTGAGCCATGCCTATAAGCAAGCCACTCAGGATTGGGAAGTTCAAGGCCCTCAGCTGCAGAGCCTATTAGAGTCCAGTCTGGACTAAGGGAACTCCTGTCTTAACAACAACAACAACAAAAAGACAGGCATTTTCATACATGTAATATCACCGCTCTTTGCTCTTTTGTATAACACAAACACACACACACACACACACACATACACACACACACACACGTAGGAGAAAATGCAAGCATGACCTGCTAAATAACAGGTGGGGGACACCATGCTCCTGAGTACTCCCAGAAGTCGGAACCCTGGATTCTGAAGTAGCCTGAGTAGCTGGCCTACTGACCAGTCGGCAATCTCTGCTCTCCTTTCTCGTGCTTTTTCCACATAAAGACAGCGGTGTGAGTGCTCACTGTGCAACCCAAGGGAATGTGCTAACCAATCACAGTGATAGGCTTCCGCTATATAAGTGGTTGCTAACATGCAATAAAGCAGACGCTGAAACGTCTCCCGAGTGGTTCTCAGCTCCCTTTACAGACCTGTGACTTTGTGGTCTTACTGGGGGACGCCACAATAATGACCACGCCTAAGAATCCCTCCCTCCTATTCTAGGTTCCCCACCCTTATAAAGTCATCCCCCTTTGTGTACATGTCATATTTGGAGTTAAATCTTGCCACGTTTACCCCACTCCATTACTGTCACCTAACTGGGCTCTGGACTCTCCCCCACTCCCGTCCTTGTGAATGCCATCAAAAGAATTCAGCAGAGGCACATAAAACATGGTGTAGAAGATACATGGAATGTATCACAATGAAAAGTGGTACTCTCTCAAGAGGCGAGCATGGACAGTGGCCTAGGGCAACATTGTGTGGATCTACATTTAAGGATTTTCTAGAAGTGACAGCTTTTCCTGAGAGGCATTTTCCTTTCCAAGAGATTGACAGGTCCACTTGGATTAATCTTCTGGGATGAGACAATGGTATATCACTGTCCTCTATCAGTTGGTCTTGTAGATAGTAGTTTTATAAGATTTAAATAGTTATCTGTATGTGGACTTTTCTTTCCCACAATTTTCCAAATAACTGACTGTAGGAGGGTCCATCTTTATTTCTGTTGCTTTCATTGGTTAATAAAGAAGCTGCCTTGGCTTGTAAGATAGGTCAGCCCTTAGGTGGGCAGAGTAGACAAGAAAAGGCTAGAGATAATGGGCAAGGCAGTATTTAAATTAATACAGTTCTCATGTGGTTATTTCGGGTACAGGCAACCAGCAGCTGAGCGGGCCGGCAGCTAGGGGCTGGGAGCCGGGTGCCGGGAATACAACCCACACCTCTCCTCCTCTTATACAACAACTGACCCAAAGACTCACTATTAGTTACAAATGCTCAGTCAATAGCTCAGGCTTATTACTAGCTAACTCTTACAACTTCAATTAACCCATTTATGTTGATCTACATTCTACCATTTGGCATTACCTCTCTTTCATCTTGCACCTCCTGTTTCCTCTGCATGTCTGGCAGGTGACTCCTCCAACTATGCCCTTCTTCTTCCCAGTGTCCTTAGTCTGGTTCTCTGGCCTAACCTGATCCTGTCCAGCTATTGACCAACCATCTTCATTACTAAATCAATTGTGGTATAATTTACACAGTGTACAGGAGGATTATCCCACAGCAGTTCTCTATTAATCAGCTTTCGGGAAGTTCAGAATGTATTGTCTCCACCCAGAAATGTGCATCAGATCGCATCCTTTTGACCAACAGTCAGAGCCCTGCAGCTTCAGCTTTCACAGGCTGCTGATCATGAGGAAGGAGCCCACCCTCAGGGCTTTTTATGCCTGTTAAAAATCTAACTTCCACTTCCTCCCTCCACATGGCCCCTCTTCTACTGCCACATCATACATGTTATTAATCCAGATGCTGGCTATGAGGGAAAAAATGAGTAAAACTTATCTTTCTGTGTCTGGCTTATTTCACTTAACATAGTGATTTTCCGCTTCATCCATTTTCCTGCATGTATGATTTCATTCTTCTTTATGGCTGAGTAAAACACACAAACACACATACCTCATGTTTTCTTCAGTCATTGACCTGTCGATGGGCCTCTAGGCTGTTTTCATGTCTTGGCTAAACGAATAGGGCAGCAGTAAACATGGATGTGCAGTTATCTTTGTGTTATGCTGACTTTAGATTCCTTTGAATACATGTCCAGGAGTGGTTTATGGCAGTTGTTCAATTTTTAGTTGTTTAAGAAAAGTTCACGTGTATGTCTTTGGTGACCACACCAGTCCACACTCCTACCTGCGATAAAAAATGACCTCTCTTTCTTGCCAGCTTTTGTTGGTCTTTGTTTTCCTGATGGTAGACATTCTAACTAGGGTGAGTTGGAATCTCAGAGCAGTTTTAATTTGCATTTTCCTGGTGGCTAAGGGTATTGAACAGTTTTCCTAGTATTTATTGATCATCTATACTTTGTCTTTTAAGACACATGTATTTGGTTCATTCCAATTTATTAATTGAATAGTCTCAATTTTTGGTGCTTTTTTCAGTTATTTATATGTCCTTGATTCTAACAGCCTGCCATTTTTACAGTTGGAAAGGATTTTTCTCCCGTTCTGCGGGCTGTCTTCTCACTGATGATTATTTCCTCGCTATGCAGAGGCTTTGTTTTCTCACACAGTTCTATCAGTTCTTGCAATTAAACCCCTGAGCTTTTGCAGTCATTTTAGAAGGCCTCTGCCTCTGCCATGTTTTGAAGTGTTTTCCTCCAGCAGTTTCAAGGCTTCAGGTCTTATATTGAGGTCTTTGATCCATTCTGGATTCACTTTGCTGCAGGGTTAGAGATGAGGACCTAGTTAGAAAACTTCCTTAAGAAAAAAAAAAAATCTTCATTTCCATGCCTTTCTCCAAAACCTTCAGCCAAGTCTACTCTTGCATCCTGTGTGAACTGCGTGCTCGGAGTGGTGTGTATGTGTGTGTGTATATGTGTGTGTGTGTGTGTATGTGTGTGTGTGTATGTGTGTGTGTATGTGTGTGTGTATGTGCACACATGTGATAGCAAAAAGGAAAGGGGCCTAAATATGATATCTGAACCAATACACGGCCATAAAGAAATAAAGACTAGAGGGTTAGGCCAGAAGTGACTCTGAGAATACAAACTGGCTGGAGAGTCCTGGGAATTAGCCATAAGCCTTAGATTTAGAGTATTGGCTTCACTTTATCTAGGCCTCAGTAGTCAAGGAAACGAATGGGTTTTGCCGCTGAAAACATCTGTGATTGTGGAGGGTGGCACATCTCACTCCTCACCACTGGCTTACCTAATTGCTGATCATTGCTCACCAGGTGAAAATCGAGAAACTGGGATCTAAAAAAGGAGAAAAATCAGAGTCATGGAAGAAAGATTGGAATGGGAGCCCTGTCTGCCTATCACCAGGTTAGATAAAATTTGTCAAATTGTCTCTTCCTACTTTGTTTTGTAAAAGATAATAGAAAGAAGGGGGCAGTGGCTTATTTTTTTTATAATCCCTGGCTGTAGCGAGGCTGAAGCAGGAGGATGACCTTGAGTTTTAAAGCCAGCCGAGCTACAGAGTATGATCTTGGTGGTTTTTCTTCTTCCTTCCTTCTTTCTTTTTGTGTGTGCATTTGAAAGAGAGATTTAGAGTAAACAAATGCTGTAAAATAACAACAACGCCTCCCTTTACAGTTATAACTAGGTCCCAAAAAATAAAATCCATACAGTTTTCTTAATTTTATTTGATTACACTGGTTTTGCCAGTCTGTAACTAATGTGTTGTCGTCGACTCCCTACCTGGGGAACAGATTGTGCAGCCAATCCTGCAACCAGCTTAGACGGTGACTCAGAAGTGACTAGCGGGAAGAAAATGCACCATTCTTGACATCTGTGTGATCTTAGAATACCAGGAAGAGAGGCAAGAGTTGTCCGGTCACATACAAACCATTAGAATACATTTATGTAAAATCCAGTTTCCTCCTTTTCCAGAGACCACATCAGGCTGAAACATGATTTGTTACCTATGTGGACAAATCAGTCAGCAGCTCCTGTTCTCATCAGAGCACCCCTAATTCTTCCAGGACAGAGGAAGACCGTGCTTTCTGGCTGTCAGAGCGCTCATGAGTCACACAGCAATGCTCAAACTCCAGCGCCACCACCATCTGAATGGGGAAAGGGTCATCTTCAGGGAGGCCAGCACGTCTGCACTTGTTACAGTCAAAGTGCCCTTGTTAATTATTAGCTGAGCTAGAAGTGGAGCCTGACTCTATTCCGCATACGTGCATTATCTCATTTTAAATGAGTAGAACACCCTTATAAATACATGTGTGTGTGAGTGTGTATGTAATATATGTTTGCTCATATGCAAATGTTATAAAGAGTGGAGAGAATAATGGTACCCCTGCTAAGATGCTGTAGAATCTTTAGAATGTGCCACATTCTACTAGATGGCAAAGAGGAATGGGGGCTGCAATGATAATCAGCAGAGGGTTACGCTGCATTATCCAAGCGTGATCACAAGGTTCCATACAGTTGAAGAAGGCGGCAGAAGGGAGTCACAGAGAGAGGCTATGGAGGGATGACCAGAGCATCAGAAGCCACAGAGAGAGGCTATGGAGGGATGACCAGAGCATCAGAAGCCACAGAGAGAGGCTATGGAGGGATGACCAGAGCGCCAGAAACCACAGACTAGAAAGGTACAAAGAGAGTACAAACCCAAGCAACTTCCCCAGGTTGGGAGAGGCCAGGGAAGGGACGGTCCCTGGACCCTCTACACCAAGCATAGCCCTGCTGACACCTGAGTTCACCCCTAAATCTGGATCAAACACCTGACCCCCAGAACAGTGTCTATGGGTTTCGTGGTGCCAGGAGTCACTCTCAGGGCCTTACAGGTGCTAGACAAGCACCTTCCACTGAGCGCATCCTCAGCCCTCTCACACTATAAAGGAATTCCCTCATCTTTACCTTAAGGCCTTAAAGTTGCAGTGATTTTTTTTTTTTTTAGACCAAAGTGGAAGAACAGGAATACTATGGATGATTATGGTTATTGTTTTCCTGGGGACTGTAAAGGGACAGAGTTCATATTGTCTACATTTTATAAAATGTATGCATTATTTTATGAAAGATTCTCCTTTAGTCATGTTCCACACCCTCAGAGAAATCTTGAACAAAATATAGCACTGAACCATATGTGGGTGTGTGCGTGCATGCGTGTGTGTGTGTGTGTGTGTGTGTGTGTGTGTGAGTGAGTGTATCTATACCCGAGTATACTTTCCTCTTATTAAGAACTTCACCTTGGCCTGGTTCAGCAGATTAAGACACTTCCCTTCAAGCCTGATGGCCTGAATTTGATCCCTGAAACCAAACCCACAGGATGGAAGAAGCAAACAACTCCCAAAGATTGTTCCACATGTACATGGGTGCTCACACACATTCACATTAACACACAAAATAAATAAATGTAATGAAAAAATTTAAATGTATTATTGCTAGAAATTTATATTTATGGACTTTTGTTTGCCTCTACTAACTTAAACTGAAGAAAGTGAAATCACTGATCAGAGAGGTCAACTGTAATTGGGAAAATTACGAGATTGACTTATTTGTAATGTTACTAAATAGGGGTTATGGTCAAAACCATTAAACATCTAAGCTAAAATATGACAATATCCCAGCTGCTTCTTGATATGTCTAATCTCATTTATTGAAAAAAACCATCGACTTATGAAGATTCATATAACAAAAAGTAGCCGAGTTTATTTTAATCAAGATCTCATAAGCAATTAAAACTCAATTTAACAGAGACTTGTTGAGGCCCTGCAGAATACCAGACACCATCTGGATCCATCTGCTAGCATGGACCTCCTCCACAAAATCCAACAGAGGACAAAGGATTACTCTTGGGAAGGACAGTGCACAGCCACTTGCTAGTCCATTTCCTCTTGTTCACGTGGACGTGCTTGATGGCTGTGGTAGGATTCTGACAGTGGGGAAGGGGGTAGCTGCTGATGGCTGAGTCAGCAGCAGAGAGAGCTATGATGTAGGGGCGCAGGTGACGTCAGACATACTGAAAGTGAAGTTAGCGCTGCTAGTATCCACGGAGTGGGGATTGAGTGGCCTGGTAGGAGAGGGATCAGCGGAAGCAGAAACAGTGGCCATTTCACAATCCGTTAATTAGGACATCGGGCACTATCAAGATGTCCTTGTGGGTTGCAACACGTTGGTTTTCCTCTCCATAGGTCTTTTTTTTTTTTTTAAACCAGACCAGTGGATAGAGAAGGACACCTCAGAAGGAGGAGGCCAAACACCCCCCTTTCCATCCACTCCTGAATCCCATGGCCCGGTGCACACAGTTTCAGTACTTTCACCTACTGTAACTTTCCATGTCTGAACTAGGGGATCATAACAATGTGGCTACTACTTGGGGCTCCACTGGAAGGCTTCTCTCAACAGGGAGTTGCTCTTGCCTCTTGTTCCCTTAGACACCTACATAAATCTCTGTCCCATCATTCATTTCATCCTGCTTCGGCCATATTGTTTTCTGTGTCTGGCTCTTCTCTCCTGGCTCCTCTTTCAGCTTTTGACAACTGACAGTATTCTCCTATAAATGCCTCTCCACAACATAGTGTATGAGGGCTTTACAGAAGACAGCAATCACTGCCGGTGTGTCAAATAAAACACGTGCACATGGGAAGTGACTTAGCAATGATGTCTTCTCTGGTTTTTCCTCCTACCCTTGAATTTTTGACAACCAGAGGTTTTTAAAGGTGGAAAGTTCGTAGGTGTGTCTCTAACAGGAATTAGGAAATGTTAATCAAAACTGTTGCTTGCTTCTGCTATTTTTTTTAAGCTTTTACAAATAGCACCTGTTGTTTAATGAAACAGAGTAGTGGACATGGAAGAAATGGCTCAGGGTTTTCAAGATGCGTTGGCTGATAATATTGCTGGAGAGGAAGTAGAAGGAAATAATTAACTTCCAGCAAGAGGAGCCCACCTCTGCCCCTCCCAACTGAAATCACCTTTGCTTTTTCCTTATAAAACGTGTTTTGGGGTGGGGAGGAAGGCAAGAAGGAAGACTGGTTTGATTTGTTGGTACAAATGTTGAGGTGAGGCAATGGTAATTCATGTCATAGTTGAAGCTTTACAGGCAGGTACTGAAGAGTTCCCAAGAGAGTTCAAAGACACATTGATGTAAGTGAAAATCAAAGAAATTTCACAGAAACTCTTGGATTATTTGAAGATTATCTGTCTTGATCACTGTCCTATTGCTGTGAAGAGACACCATGACCAAGACAACCTACAAAAGAAAACAATGAATGGGGGGCTTTCTTCCAGTTTCAGAGGGTGAGTCCATGATGGCCATGTGGCACTAGAGCAGTAGCTAAGAGTTTATATTCTCATCTATAAGCACAAGGCAGAGAGCAATAACTGAGACTGGTGTAGGCTTCTGAAATCTCAAAGCCCACTCCCAATGACACATTTCCTCCAGCAAGGCTACACCTTCTAGTCCTTCCTAAACAGTTCTGAGGATCAAGCATTCAAAAATATGAGCCTATAGGGGCTTTTCTCATTTCAACCACCACAGGGTCTTCTTGGCTTGTGGTGTTTATGTCCTTTTATTGTTGAGACTATGTCACTATGTATTCCACCCTAGCCTTGAACTATGTGTAGCCCGTCCTCAGTTCAAACTCAAGATCCTACATTCTCCCAAGTACTTCAGTTACAATTGTATGCCACCACATTTGACTAAAACACATTTTTGATAGCACCTAGGAATCACATCTCTCAAAATTTATTAATTTACCCTTATCCAAGGGAAGTTACAAAATAATAATTCTAGTGTTAGAAAAACAAAGAGATGGTCCTGTGCTACAATCTGTTTCTGAAGTTCAAGATTATTTTCTATGCCTCTGTGCTTTGAAAGAACACTGTGGGTATTCTTGTGTGTGAATAAATATTTTTTCATTTATTTTACCAAATTATGTATTTTGCAAAGCTACATAAATATTTAACACAGAAAAATAACAGAATATATCTCCTCCCAAATAAAGCTTCCTCATATATCCCCTACCCTCAAAACAAGCATTTTCAGAAACAGAGGCTTCTTTCTGTGGAATGTATTTTGCAAATGAGATGCAGGAATACATTAAGTCAGTCATACAGTTTGTTGATGGATAGAATACAAACTACAGAACCATAGTTCTCTCCCAGTGACTGCCCTTGTCCCTATCATCCCTTCTGCTCTCTGGTAGTAGGAATTATGTGCAGGTTATACCCATTAGTGATCAAGTCTTAGTGACCAGCAATGCATCTGTACCTTCCCCTTGGAGATATTTAATCAAGAGCAAGTTCAGATTTGAATTCTCTTCTTCGTGCTCCCAGTATCTTCCATCAGTTTGTTGTATGAGTCTTAATCTGTACCTGCCTGAAATCTGTCTTGTGAATGTGTTTGCCCCTGTGTCTGTAGACATGCATGCCTGATGCTTTTGTCTCTGTGAGTGATAACTGTCTATGGAATTGTGTATGTGTCTCTGTGGGTGTCTGTATGTACTGTATGTGTCTGTGTGTACAAGAAATGTCTGGCTGATTATGTACGTGTGTGTATCATATGAGCTGTGTGTTTGTCCTGACTTTGTAAGTGGTATTTGTGGCTGTGTGTGTCTGACATCTGTTGTATGCTATGAGTCTCTGTCTGTGTGTCTCATGTGTGACTGCTGTGAACTCCAGCAAA
>JAQHUG010000015.1:4861342-4929052 GCA_028555095.1 Dicrostonyx torquatus
CATTTTAACTTGTGTGCTTTTTCTCTCCATTTCTTGCCTTGTAATGTTTAGGACTTTCACTAGGTTGAAGAGCCGTCAGAAGATATGTAGATGTCTTTACCTTGTTTCCAATCCTAGCATTCAGTGTATCATTGATTGTTGTTAGCTATTTTATTTTTTAAAGGTTTCTTTAGTCAGGTTGCTTAGAATTGTGTGTGTGTGTGTGTGTGTGTGTGTGTGTGTATGTATGTGTGTGGTTTGCAGTAGCAGGGATTGAACCTAGGGTTCTGCAATTGAGCTACAGCCTTTCTCCTCATGAATAAATGTTGAATTTTTTCTTATTCTTTTTTTTAATTGAGAATGATTTATATTTTTTTGTGAGTCTACTATGTGTGTCAATTGTAATACTTCCTTTTTTTTACAATTAAATCAGCCTGCATTCTCAGGATGAACCCCAAGTGTTTGTAACATGTTATCATTTTTACTTATTCCTAAATTTGATTTGCTAATATTTTGATGACTTGAAGGTCTCTGATCTATGTTCAGAAAGAATATTGGTCTGTAATTCTTTGAGTAATTTTGTCTAGCTTCTATTATTATTGCTGTTGTTTGTGTATGATGCAAGATGAGGACACATATCATGGTGCAATATATCATGGTGCACTGTGGGTGTCAGAGTACAACTTTCTGAAGTCTGCTATCTCCTTCTGCTTTTACACAGGTTCCAGGGATTAAACTCAGCTCCTCAGGGGTTGTGCGGCAGTCACCTCTATCCACTGTGTTTACTAACCTCCACCCACCCCTAGGACTATGCTAGTTTCACAAACTGAACTTAGAAGGCACTTACTCCTCTGAACTGTTTCTTAGTTATTCAGTGGGATTCACTAGGAAGACCATCTGGACTCAGACTTTGCTTTCTCCAGAGGACTTTAAAATACAAGTTCAATTTATTAATGGCATGCTTTTAGGCATTAAAAGGTCCCATGGATTAATTTGTCTACTTATTTTACTTTATTTTGGAGACAGGTCTCACTCCTGGCTGGCCTGGAATGCAAAGAGATCTGCCTGCCTCTGCCTCCTGAGTGCTGATACCATACTTGGTTACTGTGAATTATTTTTAAATTCTGATTTCATCAGAAAGATTAGTACTCACCAAGTCATTAGATCTGGTGAGATGACTCTAGGTTGCCTGATCTAGCCTGCCCAGTCATCTAGCCTGATGACCTGAGTTCAATTTTCCCAGAATGTTCATGGAAGAAAGAGAGAAAGAACTCATGAAATTTATCCTCTTATTTCTACATATGCATTGTAGCACATGTGCACACAGACACACATAAAAGTAAAAATCACTAATGTATAAATTGTATTTATTATTGTATAATACACAATTTTATATATTTATACAGTTATGTATTATATACAATTAATATTGTATTATTACAATTTTGTTATTGTTACAATAACTATTATATATAATATATTGTATATATTTATTGTGATCTATTGTATACAATATGTAAATATTGTACAATTATTGTCTATTATAGTCAATTAATATACAATTTTATAATCATACACATTAATGTATAGGATAATAAATGCAATTAAAAGTTTAAAATATTTAACATTTGATTCAATGTACTAGTAATTGAGGGTAATTTCAAAAAAGATGATGTGGTTATATCTTATGACATTATACTATTGAAAAACCATTTTCAAATGGATGCATACATATATATCAGGACAAAATTATAGGTAAGAGCATGCATGCGCTCTGGCAAGTTACAAACATATCTATATTTGGTTTGTAACATTGTACTGGTGAGCTCTAGGTTTAGCGAGGGACCCTGCCTCAATATATGAAGTGTGAGGTAGGGAATGCTGTAAAAAGACAGGGGGAAGGAATGGTGTCACTAGTGGAAGAAATAAGTGTCACCTCTTCAGGAGGTGGCAAAATTTTGAAGGGGCTCTGAAGGTTGGGAGAGCTGAGGAGAGTAACCAAAAGTCAGATGGTGGCAGATACTCCAGCTGTGGGACAGTGAAAAGATGAGGAGGGAGATGGGGTGAGACTAAAACACAGGAGGAGATCTGAAGGATCTCCACGTGTGAGTATGCACAGCTGGGGACAAGGAGCTCGGCGACAACGGGCTAGCATCACTTACAAATGAGGGCTAATAATGGAACCTTTATTTGGGTTGCTGTATATTTCCCATAATAAGCTTATATAAATATTAACTATTAATATCACTACCATTGAGAAATTAGTTGGGAAGTAGAGAGTGGCTGAATATGACACTCTAAAACATTCTACACTGGTGCACTATTTTGAAACAAAGGCAACTAGAAATATACACAAGGAAACCTCTCATCTCCTGCAAGACTAAAGACTATTTCACTATAACCTAGACACAAATTTACAAAAGTACCTTCCTCTCTTTATCGAGAGATTGATAACTGAAGACAGTTCTAGATGCTCACTGGCCTAAAGACCCCATCAGAGAAGTCCTCACGATAACCTTTACTAAGCAGTCTTTATCTTCCATTTCCCCGTGTTTACTTCCCAAGTTCTTTTTATTTACCTTGTTACTTCTCTAAAAGTGTATACCATTCCTGAAGATGCCCCCAAGTCCAAGTTCTAAGCAGCACACTGTTGAGTAGCCATGTGTCCCCATGACAGACAGACATTAGTGATTGCTTGCTTGCTCTTGTTAGCCTGTTGGTCAATTCTGCAGGGCCCTGGCCAATGAAGCTAGGCTGGGTAGAGGGAAAACAGGCTTTTCCTTTTCCACATTAAATCAGGGGTCAGATCATGCAAAGTTTGAAGGCTGAGGGAATTCAGAGACCACGTGAAAGGCTGCTGGAGTCACTGTTCTTTCAGCCAAGTAAACATGATATTATGTAATATTTTTCAAACCTCAGTCAATTACATCCATCCTTAATTAAAAATGTAGTCCATCTTTATTTAATTTTCATATTCTAAATATATTTAAAAGAATTGTGGTAGAGTATACCGAGGAAGACATACTAAAGTTCAGAGCAAAGTCTCTTACTGCTTTTATTATCTGCTATTATTTGGCTCCTTAGAACCAAAGTGGGAATTTTTTTTCAAAGAAAGAAGCCAAAGCAGACAACACACAGCAAGGTTACTGCTAACGGGAAAATAACGAGGGGTCGTTCAGTGATAAGGTGAGCAACGCAGAAACAGAAGTTGAAAGTTTTGGAAAACTGCAAGGAATACTGAGGAGGGCTTACTTAAATAACTGAATAATCCAAACACTACAGATAAAAAGCAAGAGGAAATGTATAGAAATACCTGTGCACACATTCAGTTTTCTATACAATACCTGAGCTTGTTAGCCTCTGAACATTAACAGACAAAACACAGTATTTCCCCCTTATGTTCCATGAATATCAGATTTACTCTAGAATCTAATCCCATTTTTCCTTTAAGTCACTTAACATTTTGAGTTCTGAGCAGGTGGAAGTCCTCCCCTGCTCTATTCCCACCTCTTGGGTGCTGCTCTATCCCCAGTCTATTCCCACCTCTTGGGTGAGGTTCTAGGCCCAACAAGGAAGAATGGTCCCTTGGGAAAACTTTACCTTATGAACAAGCAAGTCATATCATAAAAGTGTTTTTTCCTAAAGTTGAAACTTAAATACCTTACTCTCAAATCTACTCTCATACCAGTGTTACTTATCTGCACAAATGGCATTTCAACCTGGTTTTCACCCAAAACCTCGCAATTCTGAGCATTTTATCTTTGATGCCAATTTCCTATGAACTGTCCCACCCACCGCTAACATATATCTCAAATCTGTCCATTTTCTCTCTTCTCTAAATCCTCTAGAACGTTTATAAAATGAGTGGAGCTCTTTTTTTGTTTGTTTGTTTGTTTGTCAAGACAGGGTTTCTCTGTAGCTTTGGAGCCTGTCCTGGAACTAGCTCTTGTAGACCAGGCTAGCTTCGAACTCACAGAGATCAGCCTGCCTCTGAATCCTGAGTGCTGGGATTAAAGGCGTGCGCCCCCACCACCCAGCATGAGTGGAGCTCTTAACCTGAGCAGACTGACTAGACCAGCCACACATGGCCCTTGTATAAGACATGGTCTCAAGACTCTGCTTGATGGCTATGGGTCATAGCCCAAGCCATCTGTCTCTGCTGTGATGAATTCTTCACTGTTCAGGCCACATCCTTGCTGTATCCCCTCCACTCACCATACAAGAAAGGTATTATATTTTTTTTGGAAATTTCATGCATGTATGTATTTTGAAACTACCAATTTGATCATGTCATCCCTTACTTAAAAATCTTCAACAGATTTCCATTGCTGTAACCCAAACACATAACATGGCCAACAAAGTTCTTATGATTTGCTCTTAACTTCCTCTTGATCCTTTCACCCACGCCTTGTTTTGTTCCTAAAATTTGCCAAGAGGCCTCCACACCAAGACACGGTATAGAAAAGTCTTCGCTGACTTAGTTTAGCTAATTTCTCCTTTCTTCAGGGTCCAGTTGAGCTGTCCCTTTTCCCGGCTAGTTATCCCTGAATCTAAGATCTACAGAAGACTGCCTCCTGGCACTCTTTAATCAGACTTCACACCCACTTTGTAATTACATATCCACTAGTCATTAACTTAGCCAGTATCTACTCACTACATTCAGTAAGCTCTACAAGGGCAGATATCATAGCTGACTTTGTCCGATGGCTTTCATGTATCCAAGTTTCTATTTGACAAGTGTTGTCATAAGAATTCCCTGTGCCAGTAACACAGTAGATGGTAGGCATATAGGAGAAAATAGATGAGATCTTTGCGCCTACGAGAGAAGCAGGCAACCAACAAACAAGCAAGGTGACAAAATGACTACAGATTGTGGCGAATGCAACTGTGAGCTCTTCAAAGGCAAGGATTTCTCTCTTGCTCATTCTTTTTTTGTTTTCTGGGTTACTTATTTATTTATTTGGAGCTTCTCTGTCGCCTTGTCTGACCTGGAACTTGCTCTGTAGGCCAGGCTGGCCTTAAACCCAGAGAGGTCCACCTGCCTCTGCCTCCCAAGTGCTAGGATTAAAGGCGTGTACCACCACTGCCTGGCTTCTGTTGCTCATTCTTGACACATATGTCTGCTGCTTAGAATAAAACAGCTAAACATGAGTTTACTTTGATCACGTAAAATTCAAAAAAGGTACTCATAATGATGTGCTGCTCAAAGAGTAATTGAGAGGCCCAGAACTCCCTTTAATCTGCAGTTCTGCTTTCTTTACTATGTGGCCACAGACAGGAAAAGGGAATGGAAGGTAGTTCCTCAAAGTTTCTGTTTGCATACGTTTGCTTTTACGAGCTGAAACCTACTGGCTACATCTAGCTGCAGGGAAGGCTAGAGAAGGTTAATGCAGTTATGAACTGAGGCAGTTTTGCTGATCTGATGGTATTTACAGTGGAATCTGGCACAACCCTGGCACTACGAAGCAAAAACAATTCAGAAATGGAGTATGTTCCCCTAATGTATAGCAGAGGGGACATTATTATTTGGTGTAGGAGTACAATGAAGCTCTAATATCCAAGAATCTGGTGTTAAAATGAATGCAATGGATTTAGGGATTTCTCAGGTCAAATACATTTTAAATCTATTTGTCCATTTTAATTGTATGTCACCTTCAGATTTTCCACTGCCATTTTCTTTGGCTTTATGCATGTCCCAAGTCTTGTCACTTTGCAGCATTTACATCTTTCGGTTTGGATGGCTGCATTAGGATGAGTACAACAGCTAAAGCAATCTAAGGAAAAGAACATCCAAAGATGTATCCTAACAGGGATCCATGTTGCTGGAGCCATGCAATAGCTTGGAACTTAAGAGATGTGCCCCAGATCCCCGTGTAAACTGTCTCCATTTATTTCATGGGATTCTTAACGTTTTCGCTCAGAAGGAAGCACTGCAGAGCTGTGAATTCTTTGGCTTTAAAACAGGCACAGCATGGTCACGAGTATCAGTTCGTACTTAGAGCTTTTCCATTCTGAAACTGGTTTTCAAATCCTGAGCGGAATCTCAGGATTAAAGGCACAGAACCCTATGGGGCCTCTGGGATACCTTCTGCACTCACCGTAACTTCAATCAGGAAGGACAGGAAACCTAGGGCTTACTTTCTGATCCTATAGAGAGATAAGAAAGTGAACACATTCCTGAATCCTCATCCACTGGCTTTTTAGCTTACGTTTTGCAAAAGAGGTCCTCCCTGAAGTAATCGGAGGGGTCGGTCAAGGATAGCAATTTCCTAGACCTGGGAAGAAAATTTAGACCCCGTGCGGCAGGCGGAAATCAGCTGCGTCTGAGGGAGCGACGCGGGTGTTTCTGTGGCCCCAGGACGGCGAGGGACTTTGCTCCTAGGGACTATCCAGGAAGTTAGAGAAGCCATTGCCCAGTAGCCAGGGGTCCTCTCTGCCCGGTCTCGGGGGCTCCCGGTGTGCCGCTACTCCGCAACCCCAGGGCCCGCTGGAGCCCAAACCCCGCTCCACGCCGCAGGACGCCCGCCACGCCCCACGCTGCCCTGCAGGCGAACGCGGGAGGCTGCGAGTCCCCGCCGGGCCGCCGTAGAGTCGCGGCTCCGGCCGCTCCTCCCGCGCCGCCCTCCGCCCCTTGCCTCCCGGCGCCGCGGCAGCTCTGGGCTGGCACGGCCGCTACCGCCGCCGCCGCCGCTTCCTCTCTGCAGCCGTTCGGCCGCTGCGTGACGCGTCGTTTCCTCTCAACATGGCGTCTGGGGCAGGTCGGCGGTGATGGAGGCCAGTCCGCGGCTGCGGCGGGTTGTCGTCCCCACGGTAGCTAGGGCAGCCTCGCGCTCGCCGGGTGTGTGAGGCGCTGCCGCCTAGGCCCTCGGCCCCGGGAAGACGGCCGCCCGGGCCGGGTTCCGCCGCCGCCGGGCCGGAGGGACTAGTGAGGCGGGCGGCCGGGAAGCGACCCCCGGGCCGACAGGCGCCGAGGCCCGACGGGCGCGGCCCTCGAACGGCGGCCCCTCGAGCGCGGCCAGGCTCTCGACGCCCTTGCCGTCCCCGCGGCCGCTCCGTGTCGCCTGCCGCTTCCTGGTGGCGCCGCTGCCCTCCACGCCTCCTCGCCCCCACCGCCACCTCCTCGCCTTTCTCTCTCCCCGTCCCCCTCCGCCGCCTCCCCTCCAGCCGCCCGGACCGCCGCCGCCGCCTCCTCCTTCTCCTCCTCCGCGTCCATGTATGAGGGCAAGAAGACGAAGAACATGTTCCTGACTCGGGCCCTGGAGAAGATTTTGGCCGACAAGGAAGTGAAGAAGGCGCATCACTCCCAGCTGCGCAAAGCGTGCGAGGTGGCCCTAGGTGAGCGGGGAGGAGGCCGCGGCGCGGGCAGGCGGCCGCGGGAGGGGGGCTGGCGGCCGGGCGGGCGGCTCGTCCTGGAGAGCCCTGGCCGGCTCCCCCCGTCACGGCCCGGCTGGAGTTGACAGCAACTCGTCTGGACGGCGGGGCACCGGCCGGGTGGAGGAGGAAGGGCGGCCAGGCGGGGCCCGGGGAACTCGAGATGGTTCAGGATCGCGGGCACCTGTGTTCGAGCGTTCCACCGGACGGAGTTGGGGGGATTTTTTTTTTTTTTTTTTGTCGGTGGTCCTGGCGGGGCGGACCGAATGTCATCCTTTGTGATGGAGCAGAAGATGAGCTGTTGTTTATTAGCTTAGAAATTGAGGTGGGGCCGATATGACAAGCTCGGGCGTGGGGGAAGGTTCCGTATCGTAATTACAATAACTTTATCGTTTGCCGTGGTACTTTGAGAAAGCTAGACTGAAGTTGTTCCCTTGTTGGCAGTCTCGAGAAAAGGGGTTGCAAGAGGTGCATGAGTTCTGTCTTCTCTCTGCCACAGGCAAAGGAGTAGTAATGTAGCCTACTGGGCTGACCTGGAAGAACAAGACTGGGGATTCAGGGGTGGCGGTGTGAAAATGAGGAAGGAAAGAATCTTTAGAGAAACTGGCTTTAGGTAACGCAGAAAGGGATGTGTGTGTAATGAGAGAAATGAAAAAGACAATGACACCCACCAGCCACGCGTCTGGACAGTGGCAGCTGCTCTCAAGCTTCAATTGTGATTTATAGTTCAGACAGAAGAGATCCAGGGTCATGAAGCCACAGCAGGGTAAAACCCAAACAATACCTATAACCACACTAGGCAGATAACGATTTGTTTGAGGGGGCCATTGATAGGTCTGGTGCGTCCATCAATGAGGAAATTGTTAAAGGAGAAACCTGGACATTTAAAGTACAGATAAATACCTAATGCTTACACTTTTGTTTTTTAGCCGTGAATGAGAGCATTTTAGGTTGGCAAGAAATTAAGCTGGTTATAAGTGGATTTTGAAAAATATTTTGAAGGGTTTTGAAAAATATTTTGAATAACTTTATGCTAAAGTCCAAGGGGTCAAGGCAGCCTAAAAACAAGTTTGCATTCAAGTCTTGAGATCTGTGGGAGACTATCATTTAACTTGTAAATGTTGTAGTTTCCTCCTCTTTTTCCTGAATCCTTAAAATTGGTAATACGAAAAACATCAAGTGGATTTCAGTTTAAGCAGCATCTTTTGTTATTGTTTTATTTTGATTTTAATGCAGTAGTATAGTGGACTTAAGTGGTTTTTTCTTTTGCCCCTTCCTTGGTCATAAATTCCCATTTTGTTCTTGTAATGATACATTTTCAGATGAGTGAAAATACTGTTGTATAGTTGCAAAACTGAATTTATATTTGGTTTTGGAAAGGAATCATTATTAATTGGAGTGATATTAGTGGTTTATCAATAATGTGGCAGGGCAAAGAACATAAATTCAAATTAAAAGCTTTAGTATTTAAGAACTAAGGTTTGACATGTTAGAGTGTGTATGAGCAATTTTTTTTCTTTTTCTTTTTCCTTTTTGGTGGGGTAGTGGAAGCATGAAGGCTGGCCTAACATCCCTTTGTAGCTGAGGACAACTTGAACTTTCCTGAACCACCTGTCTCTGCCTCTTGAAATCTGGGGTTAAGATAAGCACATCGTGCAGTGTTTTAGTGGTGCAACACAGGGGTTGGAGCTCAGGGTTTCACACTTGATAGGTCAGCATGCTTCCACTGGAACTATATCCACAGCCCAGAATATATTTTCAGTGTGTTAAAACTTAAACATTTACAGGTTTTAAGTAAAGTATGCATTCCCCTTTCTGAATAATATAAATAAACATGTTAATTAAAGGTTCATTGGAGTGAGAGTCATGATCCTTGGTTTAAATCCTAGTTTTAGTACATTGCAGTATTACTGTGCATGGAATTTCTCTGTAAAATGGAGTATTGGACTTAACGAATGTGCCGTGAATGTGAATGCACTCTTCCGTTAATGTGTGCATCTAATGTTCTTGCCATCGTTACAAAGTCTGTAACTCCCTTAACTGAGGCCCTGGCACTTCTAGGCATAGGAGTTCTTGAAGCTTTGTGCACCAACTGTCATGGTTCTTTAAGTCAGATATTGTCAGTTAACCAGCACCAGAGTTCTTTGTTTATAAGAGGCATTTTCTGTGTTTCATAAAAGTTACATTTAGCCCTCTATAAAGTATATTTTCAGTATGCAATCTCATGGTGAATAACCCTGCTGAATTTTTTTCTTTCTTGTCATCCATTAATGTTAAGTTTGGGATAACTCCTATATATCCCTGACTGACTTGGAACTCATTATGTAGGCCAAGCTATCCTTGAACTGTGGGACTTGTGGATATCTCCCTGCCTCTGCTTCCCAGATACTGGGATTACAGGTATGTGCTACCATTGCAGGTGTGTGTGGCCATTGTTAGAACCATTGCTTGATGGTGGTGGCACACACCTTTAATCCCAGCACTTGGGAAGCAGGGGCAGGCAGATCCCTTTGAGTTCTAAGCGAGCATGGTCTACAGAGCTAGTTCCAGGACAGCTAGGGCCATACAGAGAAGTCGTGTCTTGAAAAACAAAAAGCAAACAACAATAACAAAAGCCAAAAAAAAAAAAAAAAACCTTGAGCAGATTCCTGTTTATATTCATTCTGCCTTCAGATATTACTGGGCACTTAACATAGAGCTGAAAGGAGGTGGACAGTAAGCAAGAAAATAGGCTATACTAAACTTTGATCCTTTTTTTGTTTGAAAATAATTTTATTGGCTTTTAAGTAGAATTCAGATCATTGGTATTTGCAATAAATTTATCCTTTATTATAATGACCAATTAAAAATATGTTTTTTGTAAATAACATTCAGAATTATAGCTTGTCATGAATTCTTAAATTGTGTTTTGACTTAAAAGTACCCTTTTGTAACTGTATAAGCTAGGCGCAGGGGCTGATGCACAGAGTTCCAGCAGATAGATTGCCGAGTGAGCTGAAGACCCACGTGTTTGGGTTTCATAGCAAAATCCTTTTCCACTCTCAGACACTACACAAAGGAACTTTATTTTTACAAACAGCATAAATTTAAAGGGTATACAATTGTTTAAAACTTATTTCAAATTTTTTGACATGCTAGATTTTGTTTTAAAGAATGGTTTTTAAAAAGCCTTTCCCTGTTAAATTGGTAGGAAGCCCACAGGCCCAGGAACAGCTCCAGGTTGCCCTCTCTTGGTACCTGCAGACTACAGATCTGTGCAGTGAACGTTGAGGGGATTCTAGGCTGCTCTAGCTTAGTGTGATCCATGCCTGCTCTTGAGAATCCTGCATTAAAAATAGTCCGGCCATCTGCTGGCAGATGAGACAACAGCTGAGCTATTTTTAGTTTCAAAGAATTTAGGATTGTTTCAGGATTGAGCTTGAAGGTGGCATTGTTTATCTTGAAGGTGCGGTTCGGACATACCCCAGTCAGACTTCTAGGTTCAGGAGTTTCTTTGATGTTAGGTTCGGTCAGACTTCTAGGTTCAGGAGTTTCTTTGATGTTAGGCTATAACTAAACTAGTTTAACTTCTGCCTTTAGATAGCTGTGAAAATGGCTACAGATGTCAGAACTGAAGTTCATGGTTGAAAACTGACACTGGTATAAAATAGGAGAGAAGGTTTTAAGAAAGGAAGACATTTGAGTCAGTGATAGGGCAGGGAAACCTAGAGGGCTGCCAGAGAACAATAGAAAGAAGAACCCTTTAGAGAAGTAATTTTTGTTCAGAGAGGATGAGAGTTTCTATTGTTCATCATACTGTGAAGTGATCCTATTAACTTAGCTTTCTTCTGAGTCTCTTACCCATAAAAATAATTTACCCCAAAATATATAATTTATTCTTTGTTTATGTTTTTGACAAGGTCTTTCTAGGTATTTTTGATTGGCCTGGTACTAGCTATGTTAATGTAGACCAGAGTAACCCAAACTGCAGCAGTCATCCTGCCTTGGCCTTCCTAGTATTGGGATAAGTGTGAGCCACCTTGACTTTGTCTAGTCAGAAAGAGGAATTTAATATCATGATGCAAATCTTACAGAACTTTCTTGTCTCTGCCTCAGGAACCACTCTTACTTCAGGTGGTAATAATATGTGTGTTGGTGGAATTACTGTGTACCTTTGACCCTGGTTTTGTGGTACTTTAACTCATCACCATTTACAAGCATGTGATGTCTCTGAATAACTTCAAAATATTTATGTCAGTCTGTGTGTGCATGTTTAGTTATGGGTATATTTGCTCATGTGTGCATGCGTGGTTGCTACAAGCCAGTGTTGTCTTCCTCTGTTACTCTCTACCATATATTTTGAGACAGTCTGGAAATTACCATCTCTGTAAGTCTGGCAGGGCACTGAGGACCCTCAGTTTCCCTGTCTCCACACCTCACAGCACTGGGATAACAAATATATACCACTGTGCATATCTGGTTTATGTGGGTGCTGGGGCTCCAAATTCAGGGCTTCATGTTTGTGCAGTGAGCACTCTACACAGTCAGCTGCTCCCAGCCCCCACCCAACACATTTAAGTTTCAATCACTTAGCAAGGCTACCTTCTTATCTAAAGTAAAAGATAGCTGTCAGTACCTGAGCTGCCTGAATTTTTGAGTTGGCTAGGGAAGAAGAGTTGATGTTATAAAAAGGGAGATCCAGTTTATATTGGTCTTTCACATTTCTGGTTGTTTTAAGGACCCTTGATTCAGAATAGCCTTGAATGTTATGACCAGTGACACGAAGGCCAAGCCTTAGATAAACTCTTACCCATAAATTTGGGTTGCCTAAGTAAGTTCAGGTTGCAGTCGGGTATAATCTTGCTCCCATTTTGGAAATTTAAAATGCACATGAAAGATTCTGAAAAAAAAAATCTTCAAAGAAACCTGAATTTTCTTTAGCTTTTTCATAAATTTATTTGACCTTTTTTCAGCCTCTTAATGTAGTTAATGTCTCAAGGACACATTTTCCTTGGAAATTACTTTGAAACACTACTTAAGAGAAAAGACAAAGTAAATAACACAATGGCTGGAACTACTGCCAAGACAGTTCTGAGCAGTCCTGTGTTTGGGGGAAAACAGTAGTCAGAATTAAGCAGCTGGAACATGCATGCTTGTAATTCCAGCACTTGGGAGGTGGAGACAGGCTGGCCTTGGCAGCATAAGATCCTGTCTCAGAGCAAAAAGAGAAACAACCAAAACCAGCAACATTGGTGAGTTCTTGTCTAGTATGCAGGACATCCTGTGTTCATTTTCCACCAATGCATAAACCAGGCCTGATAGTATACACCTGTAATCTCAGGACTCAGGAAGTAGAGATAGAAGGGTCAGGAGTTCAAGGTCACCCTGCACTACCTGAGACTTGTTGGAGACTTGTTGGAAAGGTACTTGCTATGGTCAAGGCTTGCTTTAGTATTAACTTAGTTTTTGTTTCTTTTTTTCCTCCCACCTGGTGGCAGATATAAATTGACTCTTCTGATAACCTTTATCTTTTAGATAAAATTGTGAATAGAAAATTATTTGAAGAAGTGTTTGTCATGATATTCCTCACATAATTGAGGAAGACTATCTGACAAGGTAAAATACACAAGCAGATTACTGTTATTTTGAACAATTTTAATTTTTATTTTATGTATATGTGTTTTGCCTGCATGTATGTTTGTGCACCACACAACTGCCTGGCACCCAAGGGTGTCAGATAAAATCATCAGATTGTCTCCAATTGGAGCTATAGTCAGTTACGAGGGGCCATGTGGGTGATGAGAACCAACCATACCCAGGTTCTCTATGAGAGCAGTCAGTGCTCTTAACTGCTGAACCGTCCATCTCTCCAGCCCCACAACACATACTCCTGACTATATGCTTTTAGCCCCACCTCTTAGGAGGTTGAGAGAGTAGGGATGAATTGAGCCCTGGAGTTTGAGACTGTCTGGGCAATATATAGGAAGACCTTATCTCAAAGGTGAAAAGAAATTAATTAGGTGTTCGCTTGTTTATTTATGGGATTCTTCATGTTTTGGGTAGTGCACCTGCATTGGGCACACACTGTGAACCAACCTTGCCTTCATAGGAGTTAATGTTTTAATAGGATGAGGATCATAGGAACTATTGATTAATAAGTATTATCAGTTGTTATATGAAGAAACATCTCAGAAGGGGTTGCCTGCCAGAAGAGGCTTCTCTTTGTGACAGCATTGAAGGTGAAAAGTGATAGAAAGATTCAGTCTTCTTTCCAGACTGATACCTAAATGAAGTAACAGGGACTACAGAGACCTGTGTTGGGGGAAAGTGGGAAGTGAGAAGAGCAGGTTTGGGCTTTTATCTGTGGGAAAGCCAGAGAGGATTTTTCTTTTCTTTGTTGAGAAAGGGCCTCAAAAAGAGGCAAACTGGCCTAGAATTTCCTGTGTGGGTAAAGATGACCTTCGTCTGCTCTTCCCAAATCCCACCTCCCAAGTGCTAGGATTACAGATGTGTATGTGGTGTCTGACCTCTGGAGAGTTGGGGGCGGGGGAGAGAACAAGCTGAGGAGATTCATTGTTCCCATTGTTTTGTGGGTTTGATTTGTTTTTTGAGGTAGTCTCTCAGAGTCTAATTTGGTGATCTTCCTGCCTTAGTCTCTTCTAAGTGGTAGGATTGCATGCATGTATCACCAGGTTTGGAAGAAAAAGTGGTTGTGTATGTGTTGACTTTATTATTTGGCTTTAGCTTTTTGGGCTTTTTTTGTAGTAAACATTGTCTTGTGTTTACATATATTTTATAATTTTTAAAGCAGTCTGATATTTTGATAGTTAGTATGGGCTATCCTTGAACTCATCTCCTTCTCCCAGTCCCCATACGCCCTCTTCAGCCAAGTGCTAAGATTACAGACCTGCTGTATTATGCCTGGCTTTAGATTCCCCCCTCCTCCCTTTTTCTATAGGTTGGCTCCAGGGCCTAATGCACACTAGGAACGCTCTCTACCATTGAACTCCATTCCTGGTCCTAGAATTAAAAATAGAAAATGTAGGGCCGGGCGGTGGTGGTGCACGCTTTTAATCCTAGCACTCGGGAGGCAGAGGCAGGCGGATCTCTGTGAGTTCGAGACCAGCCTGGTCTATAAGAGCTAGTTCCAGGACAGGCTCCAAAGCTACAGAGAAACCCTGTCTCGGAAAACCAAAAAAAAAAATAGAAAATGTATTAGTTCTTTGATGTCCAGTGTGTTTTGATCATCTTCACCACCTATTGCCTGCCCCTAGATACATGCCCCTTCCCTAAAACCCAACTTTGTGTGCTCTTTTTTTTTTTTTCTACCAAGTCCTTTTGTGTTGCCATGTATTCTTAGATATATGGCCATTCACAGGATCATAATCAGCTTACCGGGTGCTACGCACTTCAAGAAAGCTTGCTCTCCTCCCAGTAGCCATCAGTTGTCAAAGCTCTGCTAGATATGGGACTTCATGTCTACTTCCACTTTCCATGCTAGGATTGGTCTGTCACAATCCCTGTGAGTTCATATGTGTTGTATCCAGAAGACACTGATGTAGTGATATTTTGTGTTTTAACAAATAAAGCTTGCCTGAAGATCAAACTGCAGAGCTAAGCCACTAGAGGCTAGAGAGTGGTGGCACACACCTTTAATCCCAGGAGACAGGCAGAGGGATCTGTTAGTTCAGGGCCACCGTGAGCTACTTGAGATTGAATCTATCTAAAAGAGAAACAGTTCACACAAAGGTGGGGACAGGAGTGATATGGCTGAGTGGACAGAGGACTATAAGGCAAGGCAGGAGGAGACAGGAGCTCAGGGCAGTCTGGGGTTTGGGGGAGACAGATGGAGTCTGGAGATGCAGTCTGAGGATCTGAGGAGGTGAGGTCTGAGCACTGGCTTGCTGTGCTGCTCTGATTTCTCAGCTTTCAACCCCTAATGTCTGACTCCGGGTTTTTACCAAGAACAATTAAAATTCGTGCTACACACCGATTACATTTGTCTACTGCCTCTGCCTCTTACAGTCTTTCCACCCCTTCAGGTCAGGAAGCGTGATTGATATATATATATCATATCATTTCCTGTAGAGGAGCTATCTCCATATTCTATTATCTCCTTTAGAAATTCTGCGATTTTTTTTTTTTTGAATCGTACAATTTCCAAAGGAGATAATAGGAGATTTTATACTAAGAAAAAGGACACAATTCAAAATATAGTGGCTGGGATGGTCAGTTTTCATTGTTGCCTTGACCGACATAATTTCAAGTCACCTGGAGAGAGAGTCTCTCAGTAAGAGATTTTCTAGATCAGGTTGGCCTGTGGGCATGTCTGAGGGTTATTATCCTGATTATATTAATGAAAGAGTCACTTAAAAGTGGGCTGCACTAGTCCTTGGATCCTAGACTGCATAAAAAGGGAAGAAGTGAGCTGAGGCGAAACATGGGTTCATTCTTTCTATGCTCTTGACTGAACTATAGCCTGAAATTAGGAGCTAAACTCCATTTCTTCTGGATTACTCTTGTCAGTATTTTATCATGGCAACAAACAGAACTAAGACAGTGGCTCAGACCTGGAATCTCAGCATCTACTAAGAATGATATAAAACAAATTCAAATATGAATTGTCAGATTTTTTTTTCAATGAAAAAAGTTTTTTTCTAAAGAGAACAAACTTTTCCCTTGTCTGGATCCTTCTGGAATTTTGCATACACAATTCATTAAGGATTTCAGTATGAATCACTGCGGATTTAGAGTGGACACTACAGTCCAGTAACTGTCACCCTTACAAGAAGATGGTGGAACCTGGAGGCACACAAGAAGGCACTGTGAAAATAGAGGTGGAATTTGGAGTTATGCTGCTCCAGTCAAGGAACCCCAGAAACCACCAGAAACTCACTGAGACTTTCCCCCTAGTGCTACCACTGCCCAGCTGTTTATGGTAATTCTGAGGAAATCCTGGAAACTAGTGAAAACATTTGAATTTTCATTTTTAAAATACAACAAATATATTAAATTATGTGTTGGGTTCTTCCCTGGTTGTCTCAGAATCTAAGAAGTCTAGGGCTTGGTATGTATTAATTATAAAATATGAGACTTGAATGTACATTAATTAAATGGGAAAAGAGTCTTGAGTACAATTACATTTCCATTCTCTGTGTAAGTCTAGTAGATAGGTAGATGATACTGTTAGTTTATATAGCCTGCATTATCTTCACTCAGAAAAAGAGTAAACATTTTAGAAATACTTTCTATCATGATATTAACTGTAGGAAACTATGAAGTCATAATTCTTTCCAATTCTGAATCCAAATGTCACATAATCAGCTGTTCACACCAGTGTCTATTCAGAATTGTCTAAGAAATGAGATAATAAAAACATAAGTAGCCAAGATATGAATGCCAAACACTTTAATTTTTGGAGAATCTATATAGCATTTTTTGAAGTCTGTTTATAATTTCAATAAAATTGGCAATTAGTTTTCACCTTTTCTAAAAAAGACAACAGACAATTCTTTTGAGCTCTTTTAAAAAGTAAAACTGAAGAAAAACCACCAGGATGTTGTTAATGTGGGAATATGCAGTTAGCTCTTTCTTTCTCTTGCTCTTTTCCTTCTCCCCTTTCCTTTCTTTGCTTTTACAGTGCTGAGGATCAAAACCAGGGCCCTCATGCTTGCTAGGCAAGAGACTGAGCTGCATTTCAGCCATTGTTAATCTAGTAAATAAAAAAACGAGGCTGGAAAAATGATTTGCTTGGTATTGTGCTTGCTTTGCAAGCATGACAACCTACTGTAATCCCTACAGCTCATGTAAAAATCCCACTGTAGTAGTGCACTCTTGAAATCCCAGCACTGGGGAAGCTTAATTTGTGAATCCTATTGAGAGACCCTGTTGCAAGAAACAAAGTGAATCCCACGGAACAAGATGTGAGGATAGATTTTGGTCATCATATACATGCATGCATACCTGTGCGTGCAAACACCAACTTTACTGAAGTATAATTTATATACTGTAAATTCTACCTATCGGTGTGTTTTCTGAATTGTGCAGTCACTATCATAATTCAGTTTCATAGTGTTTCCACTAGCTCAGTAAGACCCTAGTGCCCATTTACATCTTTGTTGCTTCTCTTTGTTCCACACGTTTTCTAATATGTGTCTCTAGAAATGCATTTTCTGAGCATTGTGTTTTGTGTTGTTCAGTTTCTCCGTTGTCTGTAGTTCTTTGTGGAGGGCTGAGGCCTCTTCAGCTAATAGACATATTAGTGTGTCTATTGATAATATTCTTGTTCAGTTCATGTTTTGGCAGCCATTTTGGTGAGATTTCATAGATTCGGTTTCTCTGACATTCGTAGGAGTCACAGTCACACAGCAAACTTCCTGTTCTTTTGACTCTTCCAATCTTTCAGCCCCTCTTCCACAATGACCTGATCCGTAGGTGTAGTTGTGTTGTAGATGTATCCACTGGGATTGTGCTCCATAATTCTCCATTTTGTTCAGTTGTGTTTTCTGTAATGGTCTACATGTGCTGCAAAGTTTTCTTTGATGAGGAGTGAGGACTACACTTACCTGTGGGCATAAGGACAAATATTTAGGATGTAGTTAGGGAATATGCTGATTTAGTAAAATGGTGGTTTCCAAGTTCTGCAAGATCCATGCCTTCCTTGACCCTGGGTAGTTGGTTTTGTTTCCAGTACCACAAAACGATTTTCTTCTTGTCTAGTGGGTTTTAAGTCCATTTGGAAAGCTGTTGGTTGCTGCCAAGGTAAGTGAGCCACTATTACACCCTAGAGTTAATCATGTTATGGTGACCATTGTTGGGGTTCATGGACATCATAGCTGGGGAGGAATATTGATTGTTTCCCTTTGGAAGCTTTCATGGTTTTCAGGAAGGAGACTTTCAGATCAGATCCAACTCAGATCATCTGGGTCCTGTGTCCAAAGTGTAAGGTGTCTTCAATAATTGCAACTTAAATCTTCCACCCCTGGAGGAGAATGGCAACAGCAATTAGCCTGTAATAGTTTAGGATCCTTTTGGTCATCCCTAACAACTCAAAAAAGGGTTTCTCTTGCCTAATGTTGGGATTTTTGTTAGTCTTTGCCTCTTGAGGGGGACATTGACAACCCATATGGGAAAATTTTATTTTATGTATTTATATATACCATACATATATACACATATTTATAGACTTACATATGGTATAGGCATATTCTTCTGACTTTTTCAGACATCATTAAATTTCTTTACCATGTCTATTGCTTGAAGAACATTTAAATTTCTTTCTTTTTTTTTTGGTTTTTCGAGACAGGGTTTCTCTGTGGCTTTGGAGCCTGCGCTGGAACTAGCTCTTGTAGACCAGGCTGGTCTCGAACTCACAAAGATCCGCCTGCCTCTGCTTCCTGAGTGCTGGGATTAAAGGCGTGTGCCACCACTGCCTGGCTTAAATTCCTTTTAAGGTAACCCTAGTGGTGATTTTTCTTCAGTCACCTTTAATTTTACAAAGTTTTTTTTTTAAAATGAACTTTTTAAAAATGATTAACTTTATTTTTACTTTCTTATGTGCATTGGTGTTTTGCCTGCCTACATATATGTATGTCTGTGAGAGGATATTGGATCCCCTGGAGATGGAGTTACAGACATTGTAGGCTGCCATATGGGTGCTGGGAATTGAACCAGGTTCCACTGGAAGAGCAGTCAGTGCTCTTAACCACTGAGCCATTTTTTCCAGCATAGAAGGTCTTAATTTTAGGATTTATTCCTCCACTGAAAACAATGTATCTGAAAATGTGACCAAATGTTAGCCTTTATGGTGTGAATTTTGCTTCCATTCAGATCATTCACTTGCACACACTGTGTCATTTCTTTGTACCTGCTTTCATTGTTTTTCCCTCTCTTTGCTTTTCTGAGATTTAATTATAATGTATTTTGGCATGTATTTCCTTGGATATCTTATTCTTGTTTTCTTAGCTTTAAAACACGTGGTTTTGTGTATAGTACTACATGTTGTGTTTGTACTTGCAAACCTTTATTAGTTATGAAGTCAGTTTTGTAGCTAATAGCTAGTATTATAGCTTATAAAAGAATACAACTTGAGAATATATTCCTTTTAATAAAAGGAATAATTAATTTTTTATATATGAAGTATGTTCTGAGATCCAAAGTGAAACATTTCTTCCTGTGGTTTTCTGTAAAATAATTTTGAGAACTGTTGATTAAAATCATTCACATTTTATTTTGTTGAAGAGGGCTAATTAGTAGCAACCCTGGATTTGGGACTGATGCTGATAAGCAGAAAGGTGGGATTTTTTTTTCTACCTCCAAATTACGTAGTTTTCATAGCTTGTTTTCTAACCAATTAAATCGATCACAAACTGATGTTTTTACACAGTTAAGATCTGAATAAATTATAAACAGCCTTCAAAGCATTCAGCATCAGTCTTTGTCCTGGTGTTAGATGGAAGAACTGAAGTAGAAAGGGGTGAGAAAAGGAAGGAAAGAAGGAAACACAAAGTGTATTCCTATTATCTAACTGAAATTTTTTACCTCTCCCTCCCTCCGCCTGTTATCAAATCCTGCCTCTTTTACATTCTGGTGCCACTATTCTTCCATTCCTTTGAGTTTGCCTTTTTTGGGTTCCATGTGCAAATGATTGCCTGGTATTTGTCTTTCTATGCCTGTCTTATTTTTCCTAGGCATTGTAAATCTTTATTAACTTGTATCTTTAAATAATTCAAGTAATATTTTTATACTGTCCCTCCTTTACTCCTACTTCTGGTAAAATGGAAAGGCTTTGGTCCTCAGAGAACTAGACTGAAATCCTGAATGTCTGTCACAATAGTAGCCAGTGAGTAAATTGTATATATTTTATGAATCAATGCTATAGCAAAGTAATTTAAGGAGGTTACTTTATACTTACTATAGTGCTTGGCAATATAAGGTAGTAAGTAAATCATTAAATTTAAAAGTATTGCATTACTTTTCCTGAAGAGAGACTTAAATATTTATTTACCTCGTGATGGACCAAAGAAATGATTCCACCAAAGTCTAGCTTGCTGAAGCAATTAGTTTAATTGCTTAATTTAGAGTTTAAGAAGTATGGATGAGGAGTTACCTACAAGCATGCATGTGTGTGTAGGTCATGAAACTAGAAGGATCACTGTGGCAATGAAGGAAAGGATCTTAAAGTAGAGGGGAGAAATAATGGAATATGTAGCATGCAAACAGAAGGGAAGCTTTTCTGTGGGAGAAAAGGAACCAGGGAGGGTGGTGGCAGGGGAAGGAAAGGTAATGAGGGAGGAAGAAAAGAAAGTAGTATGAAAATAACTTTACATTACTTTGCAGGCTAAGTTAAAAGATTAAAAAATTGGGCATGCATGTTTTATAGGGTTTTTAAAAATAGTAATCCTAACTAGAAAAATTAGTTACTCTCAACACATATAAGCATTTTCAAGAAGTTATAATTCTGTTCATAATTTTCTTGAGGGGCGTGCGCTCTCTCTCTCTCTCTCTCTCTCTCTCTCTCTCTCTCTCACACACACACACACACACACACACACACACACACACAGAGACAGAGAGAGATGGAAAGATAGAGGGAGGAGTGCACATGTACCGAATACGTTGTAGTTCCAATATTTTGTCCCTAGTACTTCTGATTAATGTAGTTGTTGTGGGGAGGGGGAATGGTTTGATAATTCAAATTCCGTGGTTATTGACACACATTCTTTGTGGGTTTTTTTATTTGTACATTTAAGTGAAACAAAATTTTGGAGCCTGATTTGTTTGAACTTACATTTTTTGCTGTTTTGTTTTTAATGTCTCAGATGAACTTCTGAAGATTAATCAAATTACCTACTGTGCTAATGTTTGCTTTTCTTTCTTTTTGCCCTTACCAGAGGAAATAAAAGTTGAAACTGAGAAACAAAGGTTCGTATGATTTCTTTTATGAAATTAATTTGTATACTTGTGAGTCGTGGCCAAAATAGTAATATAATCATCTGTATTTTTATAATTACAGATCTTCTTTATGTAATCTTTGTAATAAAATTGAAATAGTTCTTAAACAACTTCATATGAATTAGACATTTCTGAAATATCATGAGCTATATTTTAACTTCTTTTCTTGCAGAATTTAATATATATTTAGAAAAATTACTAGGTTTCTTTGACCATTTAGCTTCCTTAGAACAGAGCGGAAGTTATTCAGAAGTGTACTTCAGTATGAAGGCTGTAGAAAGCCATGGCTGCTTAAAATTCCATGATACTGTATTAGGTTCTTTGAAATGATTATTTAGTGCACTGTGGGCTCTTGTGTTTGGCAGCTGTGGCGCTGCCCTTCATTCTGTGACAGGCTGCTGACCTCTAGGCTTTGCTTTCCTTGTGTGCTTCACAAGGACATGGAGTGGTTCCTGTGGTTCCTTCTATCACTGATTTTTTTTTTCTTAATGAATTTGACATCATTAAGTAAATGTGGTATTCTAATTAAACTGCCCTTTTTTATTTAGTCCTCCTCATGGAGAAGCAAAAGCCGGATCAAGTACCCTTCCACCAGTGAAATCAAAAACAAATTTTATTGAAGCGGACAAGTACTTCTTACCTTTTGAGTTGGCGTGCCAGTCCAAGTGCCCCCGCATAGTTAGTACATCTCTAGACTGTTTGCAGGTCTGTATAAAATGATACCTAAAACTGTCTAGTTTCAATGTTTTTCTAATACTACTCATAGTTGGCTATTTAAGTATGTTCATAAAAACCTCGAATGCTCTTTTTGAGGTAAGAAACAAAATGTCATTTATATTCCAGATAGACAATAGTTTCTTTTTTCTTTTTAATTTATTTTGACAGTAGTTTCAAAAAGATGTTTCTGGTTAGTATCAATAGGAAACCATTAGCAAACAAAATCTAAGGTTGTTAATAAAAGTGTTGCTTTGCTCTCTTTCCATCAGTGATATAATGCTGTTGCACGTATAGTCCTTGAGATGGACACTTACATGTCTGTGTGTGATCTTGAACTCCTAGTTTCAAGAAGTCATCTGTCTCTGCCATCTAAAGTAGGCCAGGCCCACAGGCGTGCACCACTGTACTTAAGTCTTCCTTTGGAAATGACTGCACTAAAGCCCTGTTATTTTATAGAGTGCATTGTTTGCCTTCTTACTATTTTCCCCACCTGTGGCATTCATTAATATCAGAAATATTCACGAGTGTTTCCCCCTTTTATTCTCACATACAAACTCACAGTATCTTAGACATTCTGTGAGACAAACTTCTAGATGTTGAGTCTTTCTATTTGTTTTCAGGTATTGTTGTTGTTTGAAGGTTGTACATTCTGCTAACAACTTAATAGCTAAGGAAAAATGATTTGTTCTTAAGATAGTTTAAAGATAAATTCATCTTATTTCTGACCTTGCTTTCGCTTATTAATAGCATTATTCATGCCCAATGCCTTCCTTCTCAGCTAAAATGTTAATAGTAAATGGATAATTCTGAGATTTTTGCAGCCAGTATTTGGAAACTAGATTTCATGAAGATTGATGATATAAGTTAAAAAGAGATTTGATGTCATTTGAAAGTATTAAGATAGCTCCCTCCCCCCAAAAAACTATCAGTAAAACCTTGTTCACATAAAAAGTAGCAAGCAGTTCTAACATATCACAGACATGTTCTTAAGGCTTGGCTTTCTAAAAGTATTGCCTACTAGTTTTGTTATTATCAGACTGTGTTTGTGATTATTCCAGGTACAAATAGTTATCCAATTTTAATTATTAGACTATACAGGGAAAAAAAAAGCATAGTCTTTGGCTTTGATGTTTTGTTTAAAAATTAATATATATTCATTCAAATGTATTTTAATTCATAGTCAATTAATGTGTTTATTAGCTTGACAAGCTATTTTGTTATGTTTCAGAAACTTATTGCTTATGGGCACCTGACTGGCAATGCTCCAGATAGTACGACGCCAGGCAAAAAACTAATTGATAGAATTATTGAAACAATATGTGGCTGCTTCCAGGGTCCTCAAACAGATGAAGGAGTTCAGTTGCAGATAATAAAGGTAATTAATTACATAAAATGGGTGTGTTATTTATTACGTATACTTTTTAAACCAGAAGCTTTTTGCTTTGGAAATATTAAGAAAGGTTATTTTCTTTGCATTCTGGCTATGATAGAGACCATTGGGATAATGTTTAGAACCGTCATGAGATTTGCTGTTTTATGCCAAGAGTTTATTAGATGAAAACTAAATTCCATATCTCTTCTTTTGGTCATCCCAGTCAGGATGGTCCCTGGGGTCTTCACGATTTTTTCTGTGCCTACCCTGCTTTTTATACATGTTCCATCTTTTAAGTTTTAAGATGATTCATAAAACTGTGACCCTATTAAATTTTTTTTCTGTATTGTTAGGTCCCACATTGTCTTCCTTCTCAGCCCATGTATCACTAAGTATACTGGTTTTCTTTTGGCTTTCAGTATCCTTTTGTGTTCATCCACCTATTGAACCTGCTCAAAAAATCCAAGTGATGGTTGAAGTTGAGAAAAACTAGTCATGTCCTTGTTGCTAATGTTACAACTATGGTAGTGGTAGTACGTTTATATATTTATTGATATGATATTGTATGAGACATATCTATGCTCAGTTGTGATGAAATGTAAATATTCTGCGGTATAGTAATATTTCTATTTCTAATAAAATTTAGCTAAAGGATGTTCTGGAGTTTATAGGCTGATAAGGAAGCTACTTTCAGAGTGGCGAAAGCCTTAGATATTTTAATAGTAACATGTTCAAAGTAGCTAGATAGGTACACATTACTACCTAAAATGGTAATTGTTTTTGAAAGTTTTAATTTTGAAATGAAAATTTATATCTTTGTGCTTAAACTCTGGAGGCAGTATCACTTGTGTTTCTTTTCTTTTGAAGGCTTTACTTACTGCAGTAACATCACAACACATAGAAATCCACGAAGGAACTGTCTTGCAAGCTGTGAGAACATGCTACAATATCTATCTAGCCAGCAAAAATCTCATCAATCAGACAACAGCCAAAGCTACTCTTACTCAGATGCTAAATGTTATCTTTGCACGCATGGAAAACCAAGCGGTGAGTATTGGGGAGCGAGGACACTATAGGCATTTGGAGTAGTTGCAGTGAAATGAGGTTTCTCCATGCCTTGTCTTTTGTGAACATTAAGGCCTCCCAGTTCCTTGTATGTTTTAGTCTTAGCTTTACTGATGTACTGTACTGATTTTAGACGAGACGTACTTTTTTTTTTTTTTTTTTTTTGATTTTTCGAGACAGGGTTTCTCTGTGACTTTGGAGCCTGTCCTGGAACTAGCTCTTTTAGACCAAGCTGGTCTCGAACTCACAGAGATCCGCCTGCCTCTGCCTCCCGAGTGCTGGGATTAAAGGTGTGTGCCACCACCGCCCGGCTACGAGACGTACTTTTAATTTACAGGTAGGATGTATAAGATTGAATACCTCATGCAAGTGTTTTTATATTAACATTTTTACCAAACTTAAGCTTAATAAAGTGTAAAGTATATATAAAACTACCTCATTTGATATGTTCAAGTATACAATGATTCATTAAGCCCAAAAATGATAGTACATTTTTATATTGATGAAGTACATTTTATTTCTTCCATATGTTAAAGGGCTATGATATTCCTTGCCCTTAAAATTATTTCAGGTTTGTTGGAAAGAAATTAAAAACTATAGACTTAACTTGGTTTTTTAATGTATTTTACTGCATAGGTCTTCGTAATTAAAGAAAGACTGAAAAAATAATTGAGAGATATTTCTTCTCCACCCTTGACTTTCTGCTTTTTGTTTGGTTTATAAATTTTGTGTATGCATGTGGTATATGCTTGTATATGCTCCCCAACATGTGGCATCATGAGTCTTCCTCCATCAATTGCTGCCTTTTTTTTGGATAGGGTCAGCTTCAGGATTTGTCTTTCCCCTCCCAGCACTAGAATTACAGATACATGCCACTGCACCAAGCTTTTAATTTAGTGCTCATGCTTTCATAGCAAGCACTGTGCCTTCTGTGCCACCTCCCAGTGTGACTCCTGTAACACACCCATACCAGGGAATTAACTCTAGGATAGATAGAGATTTTCTTGGATTTCATTAGTCTCGCCAACAGCATCTGGTTTCTGACCTAGGATTCCCACATTATATTCAGTTATTAGGACTTTGTCTTCTCCATTCTGTTAAAATGCCTCAGTGCTTCTTTCCTTTTCACGATCTTGCTTTGTTTCCTCCTGTTTTCTCATATTTAGAATAAGGCTGTACTCTTTTTTTTGGGGGGGGCTAGTAATGTTTCCTTTTACATACATCATGCCAAGACGCTCATGCCGATTCCTTTTTTGGCTCATGATATTAACCTTGATCACTTGGTTAAGAATGTTTCTCTCAGGGGCTAGAGAGATGATGGTCCATCTGTTGAGAGCACTGGCTGCTCTTACAGAGGACAGGGTTTGACTCCCAGCATCCGCATGTGTTGGCTCACAACATGTACCACTCTCATCTCCCTCCATACGTTCTTCTGGCCTCCTTGCGTGTATTGTACAGGCATGTGATATACAGGCAAAACAACTACATACATAAAAGTAAAACATTCTTATAAGAAGGAATAGATCTCTTGGGTTCCTGCAGCGGAGGTTATTAATCTTTCTTTTTGGAAGGTATTTTAAGACTATGCAAATATCTTATTTTTCCCTTATACCCCATTTTAGTATCTTTCAATAGTAGATCTTATTGGGAATAATTCTTACTCTGTTGTTTCCTTGGTGTTATTTATTTTGTTTCCTTCCTTTTCTGTTTATTAACTAGAGTCCTCTTTTTGCCGTTTTCCTATTTATTCAGGTATTCAAATCAAAACTACTCCTGGATCTTTATTCTATCTTAAGTATAGTAACGTGATATTATGTTTTGCCCATGCTGTTTCAGCTTGATGTTTTTTTTGCTCATTTGACAAGATCTCATTCTGTTTTAAATACCTCAGTACTTTCCTAAATCTTAAGATGTTTTATGCTCCTTAAAAAAATAGCCTTTTGTAGGCGGAGTTTCTCCGTGTCGGAGCAGCTGTTCCTAAATAACCACTCAGAGACTTAATGATTATAAAAGCTCGGCTAATAACTTATCTTTGTTTTTAGCTAACTCCTTTAGCTTAATTAATCCATTTTTATTTATCTGTGTGCTTCTCCAAGGCTCGTTTACCTCGTGTACGTACTTCCCGTCCTGCTCAGTCTGCGTCACATGGCATCTCCTCAGTCTCCATCCTTCTTCCCAGCATTCTCTTAGTCCGGTTCTCCTGCCTGACTTTATCCTGCCTAGCTATAAGCCAGTCAGCCTCTTTATTAAACCAGTCACAGTGACATATATTCACATAGTGTAAAGGAATATCCCATATCCTTGGAAGCTTTCCATAAATATACAGTATACCATGATAATATCGACCTCTTCCCACTTAAATTCCTCTCAGGACCCCCTACACATCCTCCCAACTTTATGTCCTTTTATAATTATTTCATACACTGAGTTCAATTAGTGCTGTCAATGGGCTTGGTTGTACCCTGGGGCATGGCGATTGACCAGTCCACATTCCTAAAGAAACATGACTTTTGTATTCCCAGTAGCCACCAATTGCCAGTAGCTCCTCAACTAAGAGTAATGCGTAGTAATATTTCGTTTGTATTTTAATAAATAAAGCTTGCCTGAGGATCAGAATGCAAAACAGCCCCATTACTCAGCCATACAGGCCAGGCACTGGTGGACACACCTTTAATCCCAGAAGCCACACGAATTTAAAGAAAGATGTTATAAGTAAATCAAGGAGAAGACTAACATGTACTCTATGGTGGTCACACACAGGTGTAGAGATGGGTGGAGGAGAGACTAGAATAGAGGCATATTTTCTAGCTGTATTTGCTCAGAGAACCGGAAGCAGGAACTCAGACAATGAACATACTAGTTAACTTGTTTAAATTCTACATCCACTGTAGCATGGGCAACCTACCAGTGGTGCCATCCCCTAAGAAAATGTATTCTTTCTTTCCTTGCAGACATTAGTTGCCGGTAGTTCCTCATCTGGGTGCAGAGCTCATGAGCTCCTCCTTCATCCATGCTAGAATGCTGGCTGGTTTGTTCTTTTCCATATTTTATAGGTAGCTGCAGCTGCTATGAGTTCATGAGAGCAGTGGTCTCATTGTCTCTAAAAGATGTATTGCATAGCTCTCTTCCCCATCCTCTGACTCTTAAGTTCTTTCCATTCCCACTTCCCTGAGCCCTAGGTGGGAGAGGTTGGCATAGCTGTTCCATTTAGGGTTGAGCGTTCCATAGACTCTTACTCTCAGTGCCCCAGTGAGTTATCACTCTCTACATTAACCACTGCCCACTGCAAAAGGAAGCTTTTCTCATTAAAGTTGAGAGCAGCACTGATTATTTTTTTCTTGAGTTGGTGGCACTGGGTTGAAAGGTGTTGTTCTCAGATTTTCTGGTATTAGCAAGCTACATATGCTGTAGTATTGGTCTCAGAATTGTTTTCATTCTAATTGTCATCTAGTAGTGCTTTTATTTGTAAAATAAGAATTTTGGACTATTAAAAATAAGGTTCTTTTTACCTTTTTAGGCTTTAGAATCAATTCAATTTTACTTATATAAATTTATATAATTCTATGTAATTTGAAATACTGCTGAAGATTATGAAATGATATTGATACTGTGAAATATTTATCTTTGTGGAAATTCTTTGATAATTCTTCCTATCAGCTCATGAATGCTGAAAGAGATGTGTTAGAAGCAATAGGTTCTAAAAAATAAAATCCTGGTATTCTAGTTTATGTATTTATTTGTTTTTATTAGCATCTTGTTAAGTCAGCCAGTTTATTAGGTGGTATTACATACACAAAAACGACAGATCTTCTAAAATAAAATTCACCGATTGACACAATTATTTTTATGCTTTCTAGATGACTGGGCAAAATGATGTAAGCTCTCAGGACAGTTTTACTTACTAAATATAGTTTTAATACAGTGTTTAAAAGGTGTTTGATATGATGATGTCAGAACATGTTACAAAAGAGTATGTACTGAAAAGTTCCTACCCGTTTTTCTCCATTTGATCATTCCCTAATCTCCACCCATGTAGATGTTTCTTGTGTATTTTTCTATACTGTATTTCCAGGTTCAAAAACAAAAGGGAGGGCAGGAAGAAGAGAAGGGAACAAGAGAGGGAGGGAGAGAGACAGAGAACATAAATGTGAAAAAGTATGTGTCTGTTGTACTTTGTTTCTGTTTGTGGGTTATTTATTTGGTTTTAGGTAAATATATTATTGGCAGCAATCCATTTACTATTTGGCAGCATTAAAATTATTTTCATTTAGATAGTATATTTCTCAGTATCAGACATCAAATACAAAGTCTGAAGAGAAGACTCAGTAGCTAAGAGCACTTGCTTCTATTCCAAAGACGCCAGTTTGGTTCCCAGCACTCAAATCAGGTGGCTCAGAATCCAACTCCCTCTCTTCTGGACTTCATGAGCACCAGCACACATGTGGCATTCAGTCATGTGGACATTCACATGTACATAAAATAGTAAAAAATGAACACCAAATCAAAGGGCTGTGTCAGTGAAGACTTCCTCTCTGTTTTTATGCATCAATTTCCAGATTTCTAAGGAGTAGCATAGTTTATTTTACTATATTTTACTTTAGTTCTCATGGACTATAATTCCTAAACCCAGAGAAAAAGGATATAAAAAATTATATAAAACATTTTTAGTTAGATGCATTTCAAGCTACTTATTTTACTAATACTGAAATCATCTTGTTCTTTCCAGTTACAGGAAGCCAAACAAATGGAAAAAGAAAGGCACCGGCAGCATCATCATCTGTTACAGTCTCCAGTAAGCCATCACGAGCCTGAATCACCTCATCTTAGATATTTGCCTCCTCAGACTGTTGATCAACTATCCCAGGAACATGAAGGGGATCTTGATCCCCATACACACGATATGGATAAAAGTCTTCAAGATGATACAGAGCCTGAAAATGGATCTGATATTTCCAGTGCAGAAAATGAGCAGACAGAAGCTGATCAGGCAACTGCAGCTGAAAGTAATCTTGAGATGGGGCTGTGGGTGCTTGCATGTGAAGGGCAGTAGGTGGGATGAGTTTCTGATGAATGTGCAAGGAATGACTTAAGAGCTACCACAAACTTTGCGAAGATTGTGAACTTCTCTGTCAGTGGTAAAGCTAATTCACTAATCTGCAAAGTCTCTCTTAATGATACTGTACATTCATTAGCATCTCATAAGCATATTCTTTATAGACTTCTTTGGAAGAGCGTTACCTTTCTAAAAAGAATCATAAAAATCTGTTACAAAATTGCATAGGTACTTTCGTTTTCTTTTTTTACAGCAAAAGATCTACTCAGGGCTTTTAGAGTATGTTTGAAAATTTTATGCCATTATTGGAAGTATCATGCCTGTAATCTCAGGATTTAAGAGGCTGAGGCAGGAAGATCATGACTTTGAGGCTGGCCTTCTGTACACAGCAAGAACTTATTTCAGAAAAAGTAGCAAAATTAAATCTAAAAACAATTTTGGTTAATCAAGTAACATACAAAAAGTTCATTTAAAAATATTTTTATATCTTTTTGTATATTAGTAAGGTTTATGTTCTCTTTCCATATTTTTCTTTTTTTTAATCTGTGTTTGTGCATGACTTGTGTGTAAGATTGAGTGTAGGCGTGCCATAGTGCATGTGTAGAGGTCAGAAAACAATTTTGGATGTCAGTCTTTGCCTTTCCACATTTCTTAAGGCAGACTAGCTGGCCTGGGACCTTCCAGGAGTTCCGTGTCTCCACCTCCCTTGTTACTGTAGAAGTGACGTTTTGTGCATTCTAATGATTTGAACTCAGGTCTTTATGCTTGTATAGCAGGTACTCTACTCACTGAGCCAACTTCCTAGTCCTGTGATACATTTTCCAAGAAAATTTCTATGTGAGAGAAGTTAAATTGTCATAAAAAAACTAATTTTTTGATAAAGTGTCGGGGACCATCGCCCCAACATAGAATCTGGTACTTTTTGCCCTAAGCGTGTTTCAGAGGCACGTGGAAGAATCAGACACTTCACTCCAAGATTGTTCAAGGGCGGCTCAGGACTTTTTGTCCTCCAAGCATTACCCGCGTTTATTGTCTACCCAAAAAGCTCTGAATCCTCCCCTAACTCCGGAGGAATTCCCTATTGATATTCCTTTTCCGGGGCACATCCTGTCAGCCACACCTGCAAACCATCTTACCAGCTTTGGAGTCAAAAGCATCCCTTCCTGGGCAATCTACAAGTCAATGAAGACCGGAGCCAAGCCTTCCATCTTTTGTCTTTTCTAGCTGCTAGTTTTTCAGCTACCATTGAAAAATCCAAACATGGCTGTCGCCAGCATGTCTGAGGAAAATCAGAGCCCACAATAAAGTTTTCTGTAGAAATAAGCACATGAAATCATTTTCTCTTTATTCTTTCAGCCTGCCAGAGAGTTTGAGTTGTTTCCTTTTGCCCCCTTAACTTGATTTGAAAAATGATAGACATTGTGGTGCTTTGTGTTGTAGATAGATAGGGCTTAGTTAGACTTTATCTAAAATCTTGGCTTTGAGGGAAGATCTCAGCTCTTGACTTTTTTTTTAAACCATGTTTTCTGGAAATCAGTAGTGGCATAAACAAATGTGTATATGTACCTCCTTGGATGGAGGCAAAAAGGCAACTAACCTAAAGCAATGTTCTTGGGTGCTACCCATTTTGTATATTTTATGTTTGAAATAGGGACTCTGACTAGCTTGGGGGTTCACCAGTTAGGCTAGGTTGGCTGACCAGCAACCCCAAAGACCTGTCTTCACCTCACCAGAACTGGTCTTATAAGTATACACCACCATGCCCAGTTTACATGTATACATGTAATTCTGACTACTATAACCTCTGTTCTCTTTTCCTTGTACATGTTTTATGACCCAGTGTGTTTAATCAGGGCCATCTGTGTGACTGAGTGTGTGACTCTCCATTGAAGTCTAGTAGACTCACCAGTGAGGACTCAGCTGATGTGGCAGTTTCCAGAATTTATTAGTGATCACTAGTTCAGTCAGGTCTCAGGGAAGGACATCTCTTGCACCCCTCCCCCATCTGGTTGACTGTTAACAGGCCTATTCTTGTGCTGGATGTATGTAAACGAGTCCAGTTGCTCTGAGTCCATGGTGCCTAGGAGAAAGATAGCATTCTGAGGCTCTTCTTTCTGTGTTCTAGCTCTTACTTTGTCTCATCCCCTTGTCTAAAGTTGACCCTTATAGGAGGTGGTAGAAATGTCTTGATTATGGTGCAGCACTTAACCTCCATTGAGTCTCAGCACCTAGTATAGTCATGAGTTCCTGCAAAGAGGGTTTTCTCTGGTTAAGTCGAGAGTATCATTTGCCTTTGACACCCAACTAGTGTTTTGTTTTGAGGCAGTTTTACTCTTATAGCCCTGGCTGGCCAGGAATGTGCTAGATAGACCTATATGGACCAGACTGGCCTTGAACGCATGGAGATCTTCCTGCCTCTGCCCCTGTAGGTGCCTCTGACACCCACCTTTTTTATGTGTTCTGAGTATCAAACTCAGGTCCTTTTGCTTTCCTGACAAGCACTTTACTGAGAACACTTTCTCCCCAGTCTTCCTTTTGCTGTATTTGAAAAGGCTGCCTTAGGCAGACCAGCCATTCTCACTAGGAGGTAAACTACCAACTGGTGAACTCAAGTGCTTTGTCTAAACTGCTTTTGCCAAAATCACTCCTACTTTTCACTGCATGTTTAAAGTGGATTCAAAGGGCTGATCTCTAACATAGGCGGGGTTTTATTTGTTCCTTCATTTATTTTTACATTCCGCAAACATGTTGAGCATTCTGTGTTTTATACTCAAAGTACTAGAATTTGGGGTTAGGATGATAGATATAGCTATTGCTTCTAGTGTGTTTCCTGCTTTTAGCCACCCAACGGGTCATATGAGCATGAACAGGTATAATAGGTTTCCTAGAAGAGGCATGCTAGGCAGTTAGGCTGAGGAGAATTAGGAAAATACCTGCACAGAGAAGGCAATGATGCTTTAGTTGAGTTGTAGTAGTTAAAAATGACTAGAAAAAATGGAAAAATTTCCAACAGAAATAACATGGGCTATGAGGCAGGAACACATGCCATGTGAGAGGCACCACTGTAGATGTCTTCGAGAAGGCAGGATTATCAATAGGGTAGTATGATTATTTTCACCATTGTTCTAACAACTGGTATAAATAAACCTTCAGTTTAGAGAGTATGTTCTAGAGGGCAACTTTATTAGCCGTGTGAAGTTGCACATAATAGCCAACTTCTCTAGGCAGTTCTTGTGTGTTATAAATAATCACACATTTTTGTCAGTTTATGTGAAAAATTTAATTTACTGTTTTGTAGATACTTTCAGATGGTGATTTTGTATATTTACTTACATTGAAATTATAATTTCTTTTTCTGTTGTTGTTTTTTTGTTTGTGAGACAGAGTTTCTCTGTATAGCCCTGACTGTCTTGGAACTTACTCTGTAGACCAGGCTGGCCTCGAACTCACAGAGATCTGCCTGCCTCTGCTTCCCACATGCTGGAATTAAAGATATGTGCCACAATTTTCAATTTCAAGCTGTTTTTAGCAAATTGCAGCACAGAATTGAAGGCTTATAAATAGTAGAAAATATACTTACCAAGACACTTACGTTTTTAATCCCACAAAGGAAACTAAAGGGTATTATTTTTCTGGTTTATGATCTAAGCATACTGATTGAACATACTTATTTAACAGATTTCCTATTGTGACACTTAACTGTTTTGTAGGACATGGCAAATAGTAGATTAAAAACTGTGCAATAGATTAAATAGATTAAAAACAGGGAGGACAGGCTTTGGGAAAACAGCATTGTTAAATCATAATCCTTTCTAATAGTCTGCATGGAGACCAGTGTGGACATATGTAGGCAGCAGTATAAAGTCTGCTGCCATTTGTTAAAGGGTTTTGCCAGGTGCCTGGAGCATCCTAAAGTGCTAAATGAGAGGTATGACCCTGTTTTTGTCTGTGGTCATCTGTACAAGCTATCAGATTCCATCAATTTCTTTAACTTTTTGAAACCTGTTTTCATTTTTATTAAATTGTAAAATAAACTTTTTTAGCATGAATTCAGTTTTACTTTGGAAATACAGATTCTTTTGTGAAGAAACAGTGAGCAAAACACTAGTAGTGTCCCAAATGGCCCAATTTCTGTCTCTTTAGGTATTTTTCTGTAGTAAAATGCAATGCTGATATTTATATCAAAATAAGCTTCAGTTACGTTGATGCTAGATATGACAGAGTACAGACATGTCTGTACCAAGTACATGTTAAATGTTCACAAGACATTAAAAGTGCACATTACTTTTACATCAAAATATTCTTTGACGTTTGGTTGTTTTTAGGAATCTGTGCACTGTCATTAGTTGAGTAGTAGTTTAATAGCTTATCCAATAGAACCTTGTTAAAATGGGTTTGAATTTTAAAAATGTGTAAGTATTGTCTTGATTATGAATTCTGATAATTCAACAATATTATACTTTCAGTTTTTCATATTTATTTATTTTTTTGTCCAAAAATTTTTTTTATTATATGTGTTTCTTAGAAAGTTAAAATAATGTCTTGATTTTTTTCTCTTTCAAAGCATTATCTAAAAATGATATATTGTATGATGGAGACTGTGAGGAAAAGCCACATGATATTGTCCAGAGCATTGTAGAAGAAATGGTGAACATCATTGTTGGAGGTAGTGTACTTCACTTGAAATTAGTTTATTATTTTTAAAGGATTTCATCTGATCATGGAAAACCTTTAATGAGAATCCAAAGGAGTGAAATTCTCAAGTTAATGTTTGTATGTGCATGTCTGCCAAATGCAGTATGCCCTGCTCCCATCCATACAGGGTACTTTCTAAGATTGCTAGTGGATGCTTTCAGCCCCCAGATAGCATCAAACCCAGCACCTCCCTCTTTTTCCTGTGCACAACTGCACAGGTGTGATGATGCCGTTCCCATGCCCTGTGGTCAGAACGTCGGTGTTTTTCTTTTTTGTTTTGTTTTCTTTTGTACTGAGACAATCAGTGTTTTGGTATTAAAGCCCAGGCTAACTCTAAATTTGTGATCCTCCTTCTTCAGCCTTTTAAATGTTGGGACTATAGCTGTGCACCCAGCTCCCGAATGTTGAGATCATAGGTATTTGCTGTCACATTTGAATGAAAATCAGTTTCTTAAAATATCTGGATGCTAGGCTAGAATTGACATAGGATCAGTGCTTCACCAAAATATTACACTATGAAATACTCTATATGGTCAAGTTTGTTAGGCACTTCATGAACTCATGTTTCTCATAAATAGTATTATTATAGTGAAGGTCAGATTTGTGGTAAATCCATTGAAATTTTAATTCATGATGATATGCACAGGGTAAGCAAAAGACCTGGGGAATATATTAGATGCAATAGGATAGATTTGAATATTGCTATTTAGCTATACTGACTTATCAGCACTCACAGTATTTCACTTCTTACCAAAGCTCCAGGAGCAGCCTTCATATGATTGCCTTCTGTCTTTTCCATTTATCATTTTGTGTAGCACAGTCCTATGTTGTGTGCACAGTTGTATGTCTCTGTAAGGGGCAGCATACTCAAGATACACCATACTCAGAAGGACAGGGATTGTGGAATGTCTGTAGATAAGAAAGAAAGGGTTACATTCCATTATCAATGAACAGTTACAATTCAGTGAAAAAATGATTGATTTCTGCTTAAAATGAGCTAGCAGGACTTCATATAGTAGGTAACACATACATGCATCATGTAGGTATGGAAGAACAGCAGTTGATATACTGGAAGAGAGGGCTAGATTTACATGGTGATTTGGTACAATACATGTGATGTCATAAAATAGGAGAAAACTCACAGAAGCCGTTTAACAGAGTTATAAGTTACAGGGTTAGGATTTTAGATTTTACTCCAGGACAAAACGAATCGGCACTGGTAATTTTAGAACTAAGAATTTTGATAAGAAGAGCTATACTTTAAGAAACCAGGGCTGAAGAGAGGAAGACATTACCAGACTTGTGTCACAGGAGTCCAGGGGTCTGGTCTAATTGTAATAAGAGTGGAACTGAGAGAAAGCAGGAGTGGTAAATAAGGTAACAGACTTTATAACCAATTAGGTAGCTAAAAAGAGAAAGCATGTATGTCACAGGTTCTAGGGCTACTTCACAGTGTACTGCTTCACTGAGAAGACCCAAAAGACTCAACAGAGAGTTAGTTGTCTTCATTGATAACTTTTATTATAGCCTAAAGTTTTAGAGTAATACCATTAAAGGAAATGATAGATGAGATATGTGAAGTAAAGTCTAGAGGGAACCAGGTATCCTCATCTACTCATGATGCCATTCAGGATATTCTTAGTTCCTCCAGTTTCAAATTGTGGAATATTAGCAAAATGTTTAATATGTATTTGAGATTTCAGGACCAGGATTTTAAGTGCTGTCACATCGTACCTTTTGCCTAACAAGCACTAAAATTCCAGGCTTCCAAAAGAAAATTTGGTTTGCCATAAGTGTAAACTGTTTGTGCAAATTGTTTGTACTTAATGACCCACTTTGATCATCTCTGGATGGAAACACTCCTAAAATGTAATATATCAAAAATTAGCCAAAGGGCAGTACTTAAAGTATGCTTTTCTAAGATGAGCAGCCCTACTACTACTCTTTTCTTCATCAGTAGCCTCCCAGTTTTAAAACTCATTAGATGTTTAGTGATAGATTCTTGGCAGAATTACATGGTAGTATAGAATTACCTGTGGAAAAGCACTACCACTTTTATTTGAATATGAAATTTGACCTTCCGGTTATCTATCTGCATAGTCAAGTGCATCTGCATGGTTAAGACACACAGTAGAAATGAGCACGTTATCCTCCTGGTGCACTGTTAGTAAACTTTATGATGCTGGTGGGTGTTTGTGGAAACATCTTAAAGGGAGAGCATGTGTCTTTTGGTCACACTTTGAGAGTGAGTCCAGAGTCCCTCAGTTCTGTTGTTCCTGGGCTGTAGTGAGGTACAAATTTGTGCTGGAGGCATGTTGTAGAGCAAAGATAAGGAGAGACGCTTCTCCCAGTGACGGCTTCCTCCAGCCAGTTCCCACTGGTTGACTAATGCACCTCCAGAAACAGTACCAAAAGCTCAGGACCAAGCCTCAGCACATGAGCCGATGAGGGACATTTTATATTCACATGGTACATTGTGTTCCTTGCCCCTAAAAGTCCATGGATATCTCATGATGTAAAATGTCTTTAGTCTAATTCCATGAGTCTTCGAAGTGGTAACAGTTATAGCATTGTTTAGAAGTCTTCACCGAAGCGAATTCATAACTGTGAGTCCCTTAAAATTAAAACAAGTTGTATAACTAAGCTGCAGCCCACCAGGACAAACATCAAATCCATGCTCATTTTCTGGCCAGACTATAAGTTTTCAAACCCTTATGATGGGTTTTTTTGTTTTTTGTTTTCCTCTCAGTTCTAACCACAATCTGACTACAGGCAGCTAATAATCACTATGCCACAGCTTGACTGCTGGACTGCCTTGAAGTTTGTTCCAGCAGGTTAATCTGTCCCTGTAAATTCTACATCTTACAGAGTTGCAGGACGTAAACAAAATGTAGGCAAGCTTGTTTGCTTGCTTTTTTGTTTGGTTGGTTTTTTTTGTTTTTGTTTTGGATTTTTTTTCCACCACATTGTACCATGACTGACTTCTAGGCCAATTCCTGATATTTTCTTGATACCACACAAGTTCCTTCTTCACTGGCTACTTACAACACTCTAGGCCAGTAGTTTTCAAACTGTGGGTCATGACCCCTTTTGGGGAACAAATGACCCTTTCACAGGGGCCACCTAAGACCATCGGAAAAGACATTTACATTACAATTCATAACAGTAGCAAAATTAGAGTTATGAAGTAGCAACAAAATAATTTTATGGTTGGGGGGGTCACCATAACATGAGGAACGGTATTGCAGCCTTAGGAAGGTTGAGAGCATTGCTCTAGACCTTAGATATAAAACAGTTTGAGAAAGCAGAACACTGCTAAATAATCACACCTGCAGCTTTGATGGCAAAACAGCAACTGTCATTTCTTACTACTCAGTTTTTTGTCTTAGACTTTTTGTCCCAATAACAAATATCTGGGAGAACTAATATAAGAGGAGGAAAGAATCATTTTGACTCAGTCCAGGGTTGTTGGGCTCCATGGTGAGACAGAACATCATGATGGGGAAATATGTGGTGGGTCAGAGCAGCTCACCTCATAAGGGACAGAAAGCAAAAGGGTGGGCATGACAAGACAGCCTTTAAGGACATGCAACTAGTGACCTTCCTACAAATTAAAGTGGCTTCCAAAGGTGCATCAGCAACTGGAGGCTAGGCCCTGAACACAAAATCTTGGTAGATCTGAGTCACAGCAGGTAACAGTCTATTTAAAATGGTAGTTAAAATTCTAAGGTTATCCAATAGGAAAATGTAGAGACTAAAACAAAGCCACTGTGGTATTAGGAATATTAATTTAAAGTATAAAACATTTTAAACATTATAATTATAGATAAAAGAAAAGTGCTCTATGCCCATATATTCTTTGAAAATAGTGCATTATAAGTCAGGGGTTGACAAATTATAAGTTGTGTACCAATTTTTGTTTGGAGAGAACTGGAGCTAGAATTAGGTCCTGGAGCATTCTAAGCCAGTGTTCTAGTATTGAGGTACATCTCCAGCCCCACTTATTTTTATATATAAAGTATTATTGTAACACAATAATAATAATAATAATTGGTTTTGCAATGCCTTCCATAGTTATAGAGATGTGTACTGTCTAATGTTTTACCAGAAAACATTGCTAGTACCTAATATAGGTATAGACTAGGAAGTAAAAGTTCTTTCATTGTTCTGCAACATTTCACGTAGAAAAATCTCAAATCTAGAGGAAATGTCAATGAACAGGATTATAAGCACCTTTATCTGGATTATGAATGAATACTTCTTTTACCTTTGCTTTATGTCCTTATACACACCTCATACATATGTAGGTCTTTGTTGGATCATTAGAAAATTGGCAGTATACATTATGACATTTTACCCCTATATAATATCCAGATATATTTTTAAAGTTAGGACATTATTATATGTCACCTCAATTTTATTTCCACACATAGGAAAACTGCTACCTTTTTAAAGAGTATCTAATAGAGTTAAGAGTTTTCCAACTTGTCCCAAAATATGCTTCTGATGTTCTTTTCTTCCTTTTTTTTAGCCCAAGACCTAATCTTAGCACTCTTCATATACTATCCTATCTATCTATCTATCTATCTATCTATCTATCTATCTATCTATCTATCTATCTATCTACATATGTATGTGTTTGATCTCTTTAGTTATAGTCCTCTGGCCTTTATCAAAAAGAATTAAGTATTTGTTTGGGAAGAAATGAATAATAGGTGAAGTTCAATAAAACTTCTCACTGTGTAGTGTTCATCTGTGTAGAGCCCAGTTTAGTGAGCTAGTGTAAATTTAAAAGTAGGTCTCTGCCTATATACATCTGTCAGATAAGTGTGTTTATTCACAGTACAACTTACAGACCATGTTGGGAAGCATGCCAAGTGCATGTTGCACCATAGCAAACACACTGCCTTTTAACAGTGTCCATATATATGTATTTCACTTTGCTTTCTGGCCACTGTTTCATTTTAGATACTCTATGTTTTCTAAGTGCACTCTGGTTTAGTCAAAGATGCTTGAGTGTCTTTTCTTACCATTTCAGATATGGGAGAAGGGACTGCTATAAGTACACATACAGATGGCAACACTGGAACTGTAGAGGACAGTAGTGACAGTGAGAACATTCAAGCAAATGGAATCCCGGGAACACCGATTTCTGTTGCATATACACCATCGTTACCTGATGACAGATTGTCTGTCTCTTCCAATGATACTCAGGTATATATGGGGTGAAGTGGAGAGAAAGAAATGGGTGGACTGCCAGTATCTTGAGCAAATCTTCCCAGTTGATGCTTTTGGCTGATTTCTATTTGTGGAAATAAAAGGCTGGGTTTTGAGTGGATTTCTTTCTTTCTCATTGCTATAACTTAAAGCAGTTTGTTCTCTTAAGATGTATTAATAGCTACATTCCAACTGTAAGTCGTGTTTCATCTGTGTTCACAATCCTTCACCCACATTGAAGTTACCTTTAAGAGGAACTTTCTTTCCACACATTCATGGGAAAAAATTTACAGTATCATAGGACAAGGGAGAACTTAGGAATGTGAAACATTTTATCTGAGTCTCTGTGCAGTCAGCATAGACGGGAGTGACAGGCCTTGCTCATGCTTTTCTGTTTTCCATGATTCTGGTTCTTATGTTTGAAGAGGGATTTTAGAGAGTTTCATGATTGGATTGATCTTCACCAGTAAATGACTTTAAAGATTACTGTCTTATGTCTGTCAGAGCCAGTTAAAAACTATGAACTGGTTACATTTTAGGAGTATACCCAATGTCAAAGAAGGGATTTGGGGATTTTGTTTTTTATGATACAGGATTTCTCTGTATAGCCCTGGATGTCCTGAAACCAGTTCTGTAGACCAGGCTGGCTTTGAACTCACTAAGATCTACCTGTCTCTGCCTCCCAAGTGCTGGGATTAAAGGTGTGCACCACCACCACCAGGCCAAAACCAGAATATTTTAAAGACTATATTTTGAAGGTATTAATTTAGTGCTGGGCATGAGACTAACATATCAAAGATCAGTGTGACAGATTCCACTTCAGGTTGTTTTTGTACCAGTTGGGGAGAATCCTACATCAGAGTCAACTGAATAATATACTAGAAGGCTAAAATGATTTACACTGGGATATGTCTTCATTTTCTTGTTTGTTAACTTGTTTAGGAATCTGGAAATTCTTCAGGACCTTCACCTGGTGCTAAGTTTTCCCACATTTTACAAAAGGATGCCTTTCTAGTATTCAGGTCATTGTGCAAGCTGTCAATGAAACCACTGTCAGATGGACCACCAGATCCAAAGTAAGTCATTAGCCACTTCGCTTAAGTTTTTAAGCTTAAAACTGTTAATATAGTGTTTGGGTTCTCATTTGTTCTTCCTGTCCTGTAGAACCTTGAAAATTTGCTGAAGGGAATATTTTACTTTAAAAAATACATACCAAAAATAGTAAGTTCAAAAACTATTGAAATATGTACCTTTCACCACCAAAGGATGGGCAGCCGAATATAGAATAGTGAATACCTGGTACACAATAGGTATCAGTATATGTTAGCGAGTGAATAAATCAGTGATTTCATATTTCCACATTTTGAGTAACTTTGGAACTATTAAGGTCTAATGAATTACCTTTTGATAATTTCTGTTGACACTGTACTAAGTACTCGGATAAAAGCTAATTATCTAATTCCCATTAAGTGTAGTTTGTATTTTGGGTGCTTGTTTGTTTGTTTTTGATTTAAGCTGGAACCATCTAGGAAGAGGGAGTCTCAGTTGAGGAATAGCCTCCATTAGACTGGCTTATGAGCAAGACTCTGGGACATTTTCTTGATTGATTGGGAAGGCCCAGACTTCTCTGGGTGGTCCCAACTCTAGGTCCTGGGTTATAAGAAAGCAGGCTGAGCAAGCCCTGAGAAAGAGACTAGTAAGTAGCATTCTCTCCATAGCCTCTGCATCAGTTCCTGCCTCTAGGTTTCTGCCTTGAGTTCATGCTCTGGGTTCCCTTGAGGATGGACTATGTCAAAGACAAATGAACTCTTTCCTCCCAAGTTGCTTTTGATCAATTGAAAAGGAACTTTTGTTGTTGTTGTTTTCAATTATGGCACATAGGAACGTGCCATATTTTGTAAATCATAATGTTCATATGTATTTATTTGATTCCAGTGAAACTTATTTCTTCTTGGAGTTAATAGAATGGCCTGTTTTTTGTTTTGGTTTTTGTTTTTTACTATTGTAGCAGGATATAGTGCACTTGACAGTTTTAGGAGAATTTCAGGAAAAAGGATGTTTGGAGGAGTGACTTAGAGAAAAAGGTGCTGAACTAGGGGAATGTAAGCATTTCTCCTCCAGTTCAACAGAAAAATCTTTGGAGTATTTGAGTTTCTAATTCAGCTAAAGTCTAGAGAGTTGCTACAAAAACTTGAAAACTAGGGATATTGTAAAGTAGTAGTAGGGAGTAGTAAAGTCCTTGCTACCCAAGTGTGAAGACCTGTGTTCGGCTCCTAGAACCTATGTAAATCCTCAGAAGTCTGCAGGCCAGCTAGCCTGGTACACACAGCTGCAAACAGTAAAGAGACCGTGTCACAAATAAGGTGCAGGGTGAGGAACAGCACCCAAGCTTGTCCTTGCCACAGTTTGTCAACATTCGTATGTGAATATGCATGCGTACACAGACACTCATGATATATATAAGCAGTCTCATACACATAGGAAAAAAGCTTTTTAAACTTTGTAACATTTTGCAAAACACATTCTATTTTCTATAGTTTTATTTTGTCACATTGTTCTGCTTTAGGGAAAAACTTGTTTTATGTTCATAAAGATAATTTTAAAATATTTTTAGGTCCAAACCTCAAAAATCAGAAAAATAAGTTATTGCTTCTTCAGTATTTTGAAAAATAGGAACTTTGCATAAGTAGAATTAAAATTAGTAATTATATACTAATAAGAATATTTTTAAAACACTTTTCCTTATTATGGAAAATCAACTTTCTTATTAAAAATTTGACAACTTTGGCATTTCCTTATGAATTGATGAGGATCTTCTTTAAAAAGAAAACTTTTGGGTTCACCCACTAAAACAGTCTACCCGTGCTAATGGAAACTCACAAACTTCAGCTGGACTGGGAAGGAACCATAGGACCAAACTAGTTTCTCTGTGGTTGACAGTTATGGCTGGGGCAGACTGCTGGGCCATTGGCAATGGCACCAGGATTTATTCCTACTGCATTGTACTGGCTTTTTGAGAACCCGTTCTCTTTGGATGGATATCTTGTTCAACCTAGATATAGTAGGGAGGGCCTTGGACCTTCCCCAAAGCAATGTCCCTCATCTTCTCTGAAGAGTGGATGGGGAATAGGGTGGAAGGGTGTGTAGAGGGAATGGGAGGAGGGGAGGGAGTGGGAACTTGGATTGGTGTGTATAATTTAAAAAGGAAGATAGTTTGTTTTCTTTTTCAAAAAAATAAGAAAACTTTTAACAATGTTGAGTAAGTTAGCATCTTAGATAAAATCCAGGTTGGATTCCCATTAACCACATCAGGCAGCTCTTAGCCAACTGTACTCCATTTGAGGGGATCTGATGGCCTCTTCTGATTTCTGAGGATACTTGCATGCATGTGATGCACATGAAACTACATAGGCACACACACGCAATAAATCTTCAAAAAAAAATTTTTTTTAAGGATTAAGTCCAGGGAGAAAGCTCAGTTGATAACATGCTTGCCTTGTCAGATTGAAGACCTGAGTTTGATTCTGTTTTTTTTTTAAAAAGCCAGAATGTTGGGGTGTCTTTAATGTTAATGTTGAGAACATGTCTTTAATCCCAGTACTCAGGAGGCAGAGGCAGGTGGATCTCTGTGAACTCTAATCCAGAGCAAGTTCTAGGAAAGCCAGGGATACACAGAAAAACCCTGTCTCAAAAAGCAAAAAGCATGTACTTGTAAGCCCAGTGGTGGGGTTACAGGACCAGACACATCCCTAGGGCTCACTGGCTAGCCAGCATAGCCTATTTGGCAAGTTCCAGGCCAGTGAGAGACAGTGTCTCACAATTTTAAGAGAGGTTTAGATGGTGCCAGAGAAATGGCTTTATAAGTGATCCTTTAAGCTCTACATGGACACATACTCACAGAAAGGAGTTGGGTTTACTGCTGAGGTTCATTTTTGCTGTGATTTGATAAAATGCTAGACTTCTGTCGTTACATACTTTTGTCTTTGCTTCTATGTTCTTGTTCTGCTCACTCTGCTAAGCAGTGGCCTATGTTAACCAGCTTCGGTCGTTATTTGAAACTAACTCATGAAAAATGGCAGGCATGAAGTTTCCAGTTTGGTGTAATTTAGCCCAGCGTGGTGGTATACTCTTGTCATTTCATCTTGTGGAGGATGATACAGGAGGATTGCCATGTGTTCAAAGCCAGCCTAGACTATACAGTGAGAAACATGTCTCAGAAAATGTTTATCATTTATCAAATATGACAGTCATTTGATCCTTTTGTTAGTGCCTTGTACAAAACAGGTACATAAATGTCTAAAAGGCATTTTGTTTGATGCTAAGAATAGAAAGTGAAAGCATATTTATAGCAAATCATTAGAAAATGATATCCTGCAGATCTAATTATTATAGTTACTGAGCAAAAGGACAATGTGAGGTAACTTAAAAGTAATTGTAGGCCTCAGAACACCCACCATGAGGACTTTCCAGTAGCTCTTTCCATTCTTACCTCTCATTGTTTGTAATTAAGAACAAACATTTGGGGGTACTAATACTTTTGTATTAATAATAGTTACTAGACTAGAGTAATAGCTATCTTAGAAACAAAATTAAAAGGCTCTGATACTATTGACTCCAGCATTATTTCAAATAGGAAGTATTTTTTGTGATGAACTATTGATATAAAATTAAGTATTGCTTGTTTAGATCTGCAAATTGCCAACACAACTATAAACATTTTAAGGAAGAAATCAAGAGCAAAGGTTTCACACACTAAGTGAATGTGGCTGAATATAGTATTTGGAATGAGTTTTGAAAAATAGTTCCTATAACATTTAATGCTCTGCCTTTGAAATACTGCCTCCAGTGAATTTCTTTGGTCTTTTGGAGCTAAGGGATAGTTTTCAGTGGGAGAAAAAAGTACGTATGTTAAAATAATTAAAATTTTAGATAGTAAACAGAAGCAAGACAGAGAACCTTAATTAAGAAAAAAATTAAGGGGCTGGAGAGATGGCCCAGTGGTTAAGAGCATTGCCTGCTCTTCCAAAGGTCCTGAGTTCAATTACCAGCAACCACATGGTGGCTCACAACCATCTGTAATGAGATCTGGTGCCCTCTTCTGGCCTGCAGACATACACACAGACAGAATAATATATACATAATTAATAAATAAAAAATTAAAAAAAATTTCAGCCAAAACTTTTTCAGATTTTCATTACCGAAGTGTTTAGAATAAGTGTGTACATATTGAGGTAATTTTAAAATTTCTAAAAGTCTCTATTTCAGAAGAGTAACAAGAATTTCAGATATTTATTGGGAAAGTATGGTTGAAGTAATGCTATAATCTAGTGCAACAAAAAACATTTTTATTGGTGTTTAGGGATTCTGACTAGCATAACTAGAAAAAGATTACATTAGAACCACTTTATACTAAGCAGAGCAGATATCGTCACTGCATTCGTGGTCATCTATAAGTAGAGTTGTGTGACTTTAGTACCATGCTTTAGAAAAGTAGTGAAATACGGCATACCCTGCAAGTTATTTTTATCTCTTCTAGGGGAATAGTCGGCTTATGTTTAAAATACTTAAAATTTTTACCCATGGCTATGTGCATATATGTCCCCCCATCAACAGTAAAGGAGAAAAAGAGGCGTGGATCTTTTTGTCATTTTTTTCAGTTTTGGAGATAGGGTTTCTCTGTGTAGCCCTGGCTGTCCTGGAACTAACTCTGTAGACCAGGCTGGCCTCCAACTCATATAAATCTGCCTGCCTCTCCCTCCCCAGTGCTGGGATTAAAGGTATGCACCACCAACAACCACCACCTATTCCCCCTCACCCCTAAAAGAGGTGAGAGAGGGGCATATGGGAAGGTTTAAAGTGAGGAAAGAGAAATGAGAAATAATGTGGTTATAATATCAAAAAATAAATTTAAAAACAAAGCGTATGAAATTATGTGTCACCAGAGAAGCCCTTGGTGTTAATGGCCAAGTCTATGAATTTGTGGAGTGCAGAATGTCTTTACGTCAGGATGTTCTTGCCAAAATGATGACCTTGTCCCTAACTGTGCTTTGTGTTTCACCTCTTAGGTCTCATGAGCTGCGGTCCAAGATTCTTTCATTGCAGTTACTTCTGTCCATTCTGCAGAATGCAGGACCTGTTTTCAGAACAAATGAGATGTTTATTAATGCTATTAAGCAGTATCTTTGTGTTGCACTCTCAAAAAATGGAGTCTCATCTGTTCCAGAGGTTTTTGAGCTTTCTCTTTCCATATTTCTTACTTTATTGTCAAACTTCAAGACACATCTGAAGATGCAAATTGAGGTATGTTCTACATTTAGACATTAAAATTTAAGGTTACTGCTGGCTGTTTTGTTTTCTGTTACATTAGCAACACACTTCCCATACCATGAAGTGTGTGTGTGTGTGTGTGTGTGTGTGTGTTTGAGATCATGTGCTTCATTTTGTTTAGTTGTTCATTTAGCTAACTTGTGTCTCTGAAGTACTAGGTGTTGGCTAAGCAGTAAGAGTGCAAAATGGAGGAACAGCCTTTGTGTTCAGGAAATTTGTACTAGTTGAAAAAAATAGTAGGTTTATACTTTATATGCTATGTAATAATATTTTGGCATGTTCTTTCTCTGTCTCTCTGCATGTAGTGTGTGTGTATGTGTTTTGAATGCATGCAAGTGTTGGGTGTTGATACCCATGTGGAGGCCATAACAGAATATCAAGTGTCTTCATCTATGACATTTAGCTTACTTCCTTGAGATACCCTGTCTCTATGAATCAGCTAAGCTGGCTGGTCAGCCTCCTTCTAGGATCCATTTGTCTCCACCCTGGAATGCTGGAGTTATACGCATGCACAATCAAGTCCAACTTTTTATGTGGTGTTGGAATTGACCTTAGTTCCATAAGCAAGCAGGTACTCTTAACCACTGAGCCATTTTTTTCCTGCCTGAATTTGGCTATCTTAAAAGAAAGGTACAGCACTGAGCCTTCAGGGCTTTAAAAGACCTTTAAAAGAGGCAATTGAAAGATACATTTTTAAAAAAATTATTTGGTAGCATTTGAAAAATTTATATTGTCCTGGACATTTTTTTTTCCTAAAATAGGTATTTGAATATATGTTACTGTTGAAGGAGGGCTGCTAGTTAGTTCTTGGCTGCTTAGCCCCAAAATAATCACACAGAACCTGTATTAATTAAATCACTGCTTGGCCCATTAGCTCTAGCTTCTTATTGGCTAACTCTTACGTATTAATTTAACCCATTTCTATTCATCTGTGCATCACCATGAGGTCATGTCCTACCAGCAAAGTTTCAGCACGTCTGTCTCCAGTGGCTCCATGGCTTCTCTCTGACTCTGCCTCCTTTCTCCCAGTATTCAGTTTAGTTTTCCCTGCCTACCTCTATCCAAGACAGTTTCTTTGTAAACCAATAATATTCACAGCATACAGAGGGTAACATCATGTTACTCTTAAGGTCTTCTCTCATGAAAGAACAACACTTTTGGTTCTCAAATATTTTAGAGACTTAACAAAGCTAAATTAGTCTGGCATTTATTATGCTGTTGGATCAGTTCCTAAGTTAGATTTTTTTTTCTTCATCTTGGGATAATTCATTGTTCAAAAGAAATGTTTTATGCTTTTGTTATGTGGTAGATGCTTTTCCCAACTTCTCAAACTACTGTTTTGATTGAGATATTACATATTTTTGAAATATTCATTTTAGTGTTGGTCTGTTTTCGCTTTCATATTATGTTTAATGTGATAAACAGTCTTAAAAATTCGTGGTTGCAAGCATGTGCCCGTGGAGGACTACAGTTGGTGTTGGCTGTCTTCTTCACCTGCACTGACTCTGGATCTTACTTGTTGGGCTAGACGAGCTGGCCAGTACCCACCTGCCCATCTGTCACCAAGCCTGGCTTGATGTGGGGCTAGGGATCTGAATAAGGGCTTTAACAAATCAGCCATCTTCCCAGCTGCTGTGTGTTATGTTTTATTTTTTGTTAATTTCATACTTATAGAAAATGAATAGTTAGCTCATTAACAATTCCTTTCCCCTGCCCTTGACATGGTTAAAATAATTGCATTATGTTTATAAAATTTTTTTCCTTTTTGTTTGTTTGTTTTGTTTTCCAAGAAAGCTTTTCTCTGTATAACCATTCTAGTTGTCCAGAATTCTCTTTGAATTTAGGTTGACCTTAAACTACCAGAGATCTGGCCTCTGCCTCCTGATTGCTGGGATTAAATGGCATGTGCCACCACTGCCCAGTCTCTATATTTTCTATCAAAATTCACTTAAATATTGTTATGGGACTTTAAAATTTAAGTCTAAAGTGCAAAAATTTGCACCAATTGCCTAATATTTGTTTTTCTTATATCTATAATATATATAATCCCAGGCATGTAGATTAGTTGTTATTTATATAGTTTTGCCCATTATCTTCAAGAACTACAAATAAAATAGAGTTCCAAGCAAAATATTGGGATTTTTACTGCAGTATCAACAAAAACCTTCCATTTGAGGATGAGGCATTTCTCTTGAGATTAGATAATTTGGGGGAAATTTGGAATACTGAGAGTCTCTGTATATTAGCCACATGACATTTAAATTCTTACAGAACTGAGATTATAAAATTAAGTTTTGGTTACTATTTTTCTACAAAAATTAATTTTTAAGGAAATATACATTAGAAATTGTTACCTCATAAATGATAGGTTATAAAATTTTACTGTATTCTAACTTGTATTTTCATTTTCACTTTTGTTGTGAGACAGTCTCACTCTGTAGCTTTAACCGGCCTGAATCTCTATGTAGACCAGGCTGACTTCAAACTCACAGAGATCTGCCTGCTTTACCACTTGAGTGCCATGGTTAAAGGCGTGCACCACAATGCCCAGCTTGTTCTAAGTTTTTAAAAGTTTTTTTAAAATTCCCACTATCTCTTAAGAGGAGATAAATGATGTTAAGTATGGGTTTATTTGTAATTGAAATTTTCTTTGGGCCACTAGCCAGCTCCCAAACAAAGACACAGAGACTTCTTGTTAATTGTGAATGCTGAGCCTTAGTTTAGGCTTATCCCACTAGCTCTTTTAACTTAATTTAACCTGTTTCTACTCATTCTACTTGGCTTTTTACCTTTCTTTCTTGCCTCTATAAATCTGCATTTTTTATTTTATAAATAAGAATATTTTAAACTTCCTTGATTTGCATATTTTGTGGGAAGATATGATGCATTGTTTCAGACTGTGGCCATGGCTATAGGTATTTATTGAATATTTGTATATGTTATGTATTGTGTATACAGTCTTACTGAGAAAGCACTGGTCTATCTTTGTAATGCTTACTGTCCACAGAAAATGTATGATTAAGAAATACTTATTTTGAGTTCTTTGAAAGAAGAGTACATTATGGGGCTGACTGGCTAACCCTTGGGAGACAAATTATCACTTTTAAAATGTGGTCATTTCTGGACTTATAAAACATATTGGCCTTTCCTAAGTCAGTCACTTTCCCCAAATTATTTTAATACAAATATTCTTAGCTTTCACATTGACATTTCTTCATTAGATTAACTGTGCTTGATAATATTCATTATAAAGAATTGTAAGAAGTGGTGTTATGAGTAAAGATTTTCACTTTTATGAGTAATTAGAAAAATGTAACAGCATATAAAAACTATATCTTTTTAGAGTAACAGTTACATTGAAATCTAGGATTGCTTAGGATTGCTCTGAATAGGGTTATCTAAAATGATAACTGATGAATGAGAAACAGTTTTGTTGGTTTACAGTTATGTTTAAGACATTACCACCCAGAGGAACTCCATATCTTTGCACATTACATTTGTCATCTCTGCAATGGCAAACAAAGCTGGTGCTGAGCCGATTACTGGTGTTCTTTTAGTGTTACGTGTTCAGAGACAAACTCAAAGTTGCAGTCCTGTTCTAGAGCTTTGGGACATTTAAAAGACAACCATGCATCTGCACTTAAATAGTACTTTAAACACATGTTTCCGTCTGGCCACAGGTATTCTTTAAAGAAATTTTCCTGTACATTTTGGAAACTTCTACGAGCTCATTTGATCATAAGTGGATGGTTATTCAGACACTGACAAGGATCTGTGCAGGTATTTGGAATTAATCTTCATTATTTCTGGTAATGAAGTGTGTTCATACTGTAGATGCTCATTCTGAGATTATTGTATTTTGTCACAGATGCTCAGAGTGTGGTGGATATTTATGTAAATTATGACTGTGACTTAAATGCAGCAAATATATTTGAAAGACTAGTAAATGACCTGTCAAAAATTGCTCAAGGAAGGGGCAGTCAAGAACTTGGTATGAGTAATGTTCAGGTAAGAGCTTATTTTTTTTTTATTTAAATATTTCTAAGAATGAGACACACATTTCTTTAAAAAGTCTTTTTGTCTTTATTTCTGAATTATTATAGGAATTGAGTCTGCGGAAAAAAGGATTAGAATGTTTAGTTTCAATTTTGAAGTGTATGGTTGAATGGAGTAAAGATCAGTATGTGAATCCCAACTCTCAGACTACCCTTGGTAAGATAACATTTCGAGTGTAATGTTCCACGATTTTAAGTCAGTGATACATTGGAAGATGTTTAAAGATGCTGTTAAAGTAGTCTTGTGAGCCGGGCAGTGGTGGGGCACGCCTTTAATCCCTGCACTCGGGAGGCAGAGGCAAGTGGATCTCTGTGAGTTCGAGGCCAGACTGCTCTACAGAGCTAGTTCTCTGTAGCCCCAAAGCTACAGAGAAGCCCTGTCTCAAAAAACCAAAAAAAAAAAAGCAATAATAATAATAGTAAAATAGTCTTGTGTTATATTTATGTATGTGCATATACTAACAAGTCTTTTTAAGCATTAAAACTTTTCAACTTACGCTTAAATTTTCTAGTTTAGTTCCGCTGTAATCTTTTATATTCACATTTCTCCTTACAGGTCAAGAAAAACCCTCAGAGCAAGAGATAAGTGAAATCAAACACCCCGAGACTATAAACAGATACGGAAGTCTAAACTCCTTAGAATCCACATCGTCTTCAGGAATTGGCAGCTACAGTACACAGATGTCTGGCACTGATAATCCAGAACAATTTGAGGTCTTAAAGCAGCAAAAAGAAATAATAGAACAAGGGATTGATTTGTAAGTGTCAGATTTGAAAAAGAAATGTTACAGAATGTTTTTCAGCCACAGATGTGCCATCCCTGCCCCCTGTTTCCTACATCTCTCTCTTTTTCGTGTATTCCTTATTGTTCCCTTGGATCTAAAAAATGAATGGCTCCATATTTAGTTCTCCTTCTTCATTGAAGTCTAGCCTATGCAGATTAAGAAGATGCCCAGCCTGTATCTTCCTGTGAATTAATCTCACACCAGGCTGATGAGCAGAGGATGTGCAGTTTTCAGTATTTCAGTTAATCTGATTTCATAATCACGTGAGAAAAACGTAAAATTTGAAAATTCCAGTATTTATCAGTGTTCCTTCTATGTTTCTGCTTCTTTGACTTTAGTTACATGCTTCATTCTTGCTAGGAATTTTATTTTTGTTTGTTAATATTAAGTAGTCATTTCCTATCCCAACCTGGCTACTCTCCCAGACTCTGAACTTGTGAAATCAATTTTCCTGCTAAATTTTGTGAAGTAGTCTACAAAAGATCTATAAAAACATTTCTTTTAAGTTTTTCTTATTTAACCTACAAAATAATGGGTTTCTTTTTTCTTTAAATTAAAATCTAATTACGTCATTTCCCACTTCCCGTTCTCTCCCAGCCCCTCTCATGTACCTATCCCCTTGTACCTTCTCAAATTTATGGCCATTTTTTCTTTGATTATTTTCTGATATATGCATATATACATTTATACAAATATACATAATATATGATACAGATATATACATATATATACACACACACACACACACACACCTAGATGTATAAACACAAGCTGCTCAGCCCATTCAATGTTTGTTGTATGTATATGACTTCAGAGCTAACCACTTAGACTCATCCCTGGGGAGGACTATTTCTTCCACTTGTAACATTTTAGTTGTCTGTAGTTCTTTGTCTATGGGTGGGGCCCCATGATATCTCCCCTGTCCGTGTTGGTATATCTGTTGATATTCAGGATTTTATTAAGTCATTTCACATACACATATACACACACTCATATATACATACAATTCTACTTTGCTCATTTTTGTGGCCTTAATTCCTGCCTTGTTCCTCCTTCATAATACATATGTCCCTTTCTGTCCTGCAAATAACCCCACTATTCCTTTCTGTCTCTATCTCTCTGTGTCTCTGTGTGTGTGTGTGTCTCTCTCTCACACACACACAAATATACTCACATAAATATACATAAAGACTTATTTAGTGTCTGCATATGAGAGAAATGTTGTTGTCCTTCCTACATGAACTTGTCTAAGAAAGATATAAATAAATATCTACTCACCTGGTACAAGACACCAACCACAGAGAAAAGCAACTTCCTTCGAAGTCCCCCTTTGGGAACCAATGAGTTTAATGGGGGTTTTCTTCTTCTCAGAGGTCTCTCTAAGTGCTCTCAGGGTTTGGGGACACTTAGAGGTGACAAAAGGAGCAATGAGGGATGGCCAGCAGTCCAAGTGCCTTAGAGGAGGCTTGGTCTAGAGACTACAGTAAAACTTAGTTGATGACAAAGATCAAGACTGTAAGACAGTCCTGTAATGACAGCATGTATTCTTGAAGCATGCAGTACGCATTAGATAGCATCTATAACATGGGAAAAGTGACTTAGTACTACTATAATTCCTACTGAAATCATAGTTATGAAAATAGTTGGGGCAGTTTTGCCTTTATTAAAAGAAAGAGGTCCAGCAAGAAAACCCAAAGAATGCATAGGCATTAGCAAAACTGATGATTTTCCTGCCACCATTGTCGACTACAAGGTAATACATTCTGGAAAAGTTGGCTGGTTTGATTTAAGAGCTTAAAATGTTTTTCATTGGCCAGTGTAAGTTCAGAAGATGGTCATTGAGTCTCCTTCATTACAACCTCATGGGGAACATGAACAGACAAAGTCAATGAGGAAAGTTCTTCAGCATTACGATTGACTTTATCTAGTAAGGTGAAACACAATTAGTTAGCTGGCTAGACTGTGTATCAGAACCTTCATACCAGAAGAACCCTGTAGAGTAGTAAAGTCAGAGAAATGGCCTTCTCTGTATCTAGATTGATACAGTTGGTTTTGGCAGATCAAAGTGTAACTGTAGTCAGTTGTTTATTGTATCAGACTGTTGCATAAGGATTGAACACCTAGAAGCTTTACAAGAGAAGTAAATTGTTAAAGTAACTGTCCTATTGGCAACAAATGCCTCTGCCCATGAACCATAGTGGACACTGGGGCAAATGTGAGTGAAATCCAGGTTCCATTTCTTGACACTATAGCCAGATACCAGCTTCTAATTGACAACCTAAAAGATATATCATTTCATCTTTTTTATAGAATTGTCCAGCTATATCCCAGGGACACCACTTTGGTTGTCCCAAATAATTTCTAAAACCTGTGAGTTTGACAGAAGTTTTATTTTTGTTTTGTTTTTTTTTAATGGAAGACTCCTTTAATCATGGAACATGGGTTGTTAGGGTACAGAAGGACACATTATTGCTGTGAGAAGTACTCTTCAAGAAGAGGTAGTGTTTCAAAGTTGGTAAATCCAGTTTTATTGTATTTTGTTTAAGATTTGGTCTCAGTATTTAAGAAGATAGGCTAATTTTTCTCAGCTGTAGATAGACACTGAAGTGCTGAAATAAACAAATTCCTTATCCTATATCGCATTCTTGAAAAATTACATACCTTAATTTTTCAAGACCCTCATAATTTATATAAGCTTTTAAAGCCTTTTATCCATTTCAGGAAAAAACTCTAGCTATTTTAATCTCTTTGTACAAGTCTATTATTTTTATACCTTAACATCTTACTATTTTTTGATACCATGTGACATAGTAATCCCAACAAGTAAACTCACCATCTCTTGTTAGAATTTGGGGTTGGGTTTGGTTAAGCAATGTCTATCCCTTCTTTGTAAAGGCCTAGTGTGGTTAAGCATTGTGTATCCCTTCTGTGTAAAGGCCTAGTGACAACCCAAAGTTCTGATTTTACCACAGCTCTCTTTGAGGTGTAGGCAGAGCCTGATCATTTGTTTTCCGGTCACCCAGACCTGAAATAAACACACTGGAAATTTATTAATTGCAATACTATTTGACAATAGCTTAAGTGTATTTCTCTTACATCTTAAAATAACCCATTTTTATTATTTTATATTTTACCTTGAGACTCCTGGTTTACCAGCAAGGTTCTAGCTGGCATTCAATATCTGGCATCTGTCTCCTGCTGTGCCTACATAGCTTCTCTCTGACTCCACTTTTTTTCCTCCTCTATCTGATTGGAATATCCACCTTGCTCTATTTTGCTAAGCCACCTGCCAAAACAGCTTTATTCATTAACCAATAAAAGCAGCACATAAACATAAGGACCTACACCATTGGGGGACTAGTAAATTTGTAAGGCTCGCTAACCATAGGTGAGGATTTACTGATGGAGTGTCCTGAGAGTACTGAAAGTGTTTATCCAGGACTGATGATGGCTTTCCCATAATTGTATAGGTGGAGTCCCTCTCTTTAACCTTAAATTTTAGTTTATTTTATGTATGAGCACCCTGCCTACATGTATATCTGTGTGCCATGTGCACTCTTGGTGCTCATAGAAGCCAAGAGATTGTGTCAGATCCCCTGGAACTGAAGTTGCTGATGGCTGTGAGTGGCCCAGATCTTTTGTAAGAGCAAATCCTCTTAACCACTGAGCCATCTTTGCAGTTCCCTCTTTCACCAGCTAGTGTTTAATGTCTTAAATCTTCAAGAGTAGTAGGGTCTTTTGAGAGTCCCCTTCCAACAACTGGTAGCTAGTTCTGTGTAGTCTCAGGGAAGGCTTTCAGTCAAATGAGTGCCTTTCTCCAGCAACCTGTTAACAGGTAGGATGTGGTGAGCAGGCCCTCAAGGATTGTCTTTTATGGGGCTCCTGGAGATAATCACAGCTCCTGAGAGTTCAAGAAAGCAATGGTTGCTGCATGCCTGTAGGACAGTGTTCTATAAGACATTGTCTAAAAAAGAAAAAAAAAATCACATGGCAAAAGCTACATGACTTTCCTTCTGGACCCTCATTTCTATTGGCTACATATCAGTTTTTGTGTAGTACCATGCTTATTTTGTTCATATGGCTGTCTAGTATGATTTAAAATCAGATGTTATAACTCCTGCATTATTCTTTATGTTTAGAATTATTTTTAGCTTGGTGGGAGGGTGTTTTGTTCTAAAACTTTTTCCTGGGAAAAGAGAGAGAGAGAGAGAGAGAGACACACACACACACACACACACACACACACGACAGGTCAAAGTTCAGATACCACCAAAGTCTAATGACTCAGAGACAACTGCATTATCAAAGCCTACCCCAGGATGTGTAACAGCTCCCAAAGCTAGGAATCTAGAGCTCACTCCACACCCTGCAGTCAGCTCAGCAGTTTGGAGAGTGTATCTTCTCAGTGACTATGGTCTAAACGTTTTCCGGGCAGCATAGTTGGTTTCCCCTTCTTCCAGGCATCTAGTCTGGTCTTAGAATCTTCTTAGCAGCTTTGCTCAGCAGAGTGTTTTTATGCAGGTTGCCTTGGCTTAGAGTCCTCTTTGCAGTTGGCTCATTTACCCCTGGAGGGCAGGATCTAATGAATATGGTCAGTTTAAGGGACTGCCTGAAGCTATTGGAGTTGTGTACCTTTCTGCTTAAGGTGCTTCCCTGCAGGATAGATTGTTTCAGTCTCAAAGGAACATGTCTTTTGAATTTTCTAATTTTTATGAGATTTATTTATTCTGTTTCTATGTGTTTGTGTGTGTTTGCTGTTGTGATCTTTCATGTGATTGTTGGGAACTGAACCTTGGTCCTCTACAAAAGTAGCAAAATATTTACAAATTGTAAAATGTAAATCACTCATTTTGTCTTTTTATGACAGCTTTTATTTTATACAGTTTAACAAAATTTGAAGAAGGATCTGTTAAGATATTGGCTTAAAAGTTTTGTTTTCCTTTAAACTTTTTATAGTTTATATTTTAATATGATTCCTTATAAAAGAAGGGAACATTCATTTAATAAAACACACAGAGGCAGGGAGCCAGTGGAGGGTGATGGCAAGTGCTTTTAACCACTGAGCCTTGTCTCCAGCCCCTGAATTTTTACTTTTTTGTTGTTTAATTTTCTCCACTTAGGTGAGTAAAGAATGTCATTGTAATTTTGGTGGGGATCGTGTTGACTCTGTAGTCTAGACAGTCTCACAATATTAGTTTGCCATTCCATGGGGAAGATTTTCTTAATTTCTGGTATCATTCTTTTTTTTTTCCCTCGCTGTCTGAAGTTTTATTGTAGAGGTCTTTCACCTTGGTTAGGCTTATTCTCAAGTATCTTTTTTAAAGCTATTATGAATGAAATGTTTTTTTTTAAATGGTTTATTTAACTTTATTTTTGTGCATTGGTGTGAAGGTGTCAGAAACCCTGCAACTGGATCTTCAGACAGTTGTGAGCTGCCATGTGGGTGCTGGGAATTGAACCTGGGTTCTCTGGAAGAGCAGCCAGTGCTCTTAAACACTGAGCCATCTCTCCAGCCCCCTGAGTCATTTTTCCAGCTCTGTTTATATTCTTTTAATTTCAATTGCTTGGGCCATAGGTGCCTAGAAATTTACCCATCTTCTAGCTTCTCCCTTGTTTTAAATTTTAAATTTTGTAAGTCTTCCCTAATTACCTTTTGTACTTCATTTGGAACTGGTAACATTCCCCATTCACATCTCCTCTTTTATTAATTTAAATGTTATCTCTTGTTCTGTCTGGTTCTCCATCTTGTTCATCTTTTCACAGAACCAACTCTTTGGTTTCTTTTCTTTTTTTTAAACAAGGTCTTACTATGTAATCCTAGCTGGTCTCGAACAGGCTATGTAGCTCTGGGAGCCTGACTGGCTTCACTTACTCAGAACCTGTGTTTCCTAAGTGCTGGGATTGAAAGGCATGTACCCTTAGGATTTATGACCTGCCTAATACAGGTTTTTCACAAAGTTTATAGTACTGGGCATGAATTTCCTCCTGTGAAAGAGGTCTTAAATCTAATCTCTCCAGTTTAGTTGTTTGAGTTTTTTATTTGTGTCTTTTGTATATGTTTACGGGGTTATGTATGCCAAAATGTGTGAAAGTCAGGACATTTTGCAGATGTCAGTTCTTTCCCTGGATCATGTGTGCCCCTGATATCGAAATCACTTCAACAGGCTTGGCTGCAAATACCTTTACCTGAGAAGCATCTTACATGCCCAGGTATTCAGCATAGTCTCCATACACATTAGGTTTAGGGAGTTTGGTAAGATATATAGGAATAGATTAGAGAAAGGGGTAAATAGAAACTATACTGACTGAGAAAAACATTATGTGATAGTCTGATCTGTTCAGGTGTCTGTGCCGAGTCAGAAGGTATAGTGTACTGCAGTGAAATGCCTCTGAAGTGATCTGTGTCTGTGCTAATGATACACTTCCATTCGAACTCAAACCTGTGCCATGTGATGATTCTGTGTGCGTCTGTGTTGGTTCCTGTTTTCTATATGCAATTAAGAAAGTAATTTACTGTATTTCAAAATCTCAGGGAGTATGAGTAGTTTTCTCTTTTTAATCTTTCTGTTAACTTCATCTAGATTTAATAAGAAACCAAAGAGAGGAATACAGTATCTTCAAGAACAAGGGATGCTTGGTACCACACCTGAAGATATAGCTCAGTTCTTACATCAAGAAGAAAGACTAGACTCTGTAAGAATACCATTTTATTTCATTCTAACCCTCTGTCTACAGTTTATAAGCATATTAAAACAGTTGACTTGCCACTTCAGTCTGGAGCTTGTATAACCAGGTAGTCAAAACCTGTGGTTCTTGGGATTTTCTGCTTTGTAAATGTTATGTGGAAAATAAAACATGCTGTTGAATATTAAGTTCTCTCCTTTGGTTTTACATTAGACTCAGGTGGGTGAGTTCCTGGGAGATAATGATAAATTCAATAAAGAAGTCATGTATGCATATGTGGACCAACATGACTTTTCAGGAAAGGACTTCGTTTCAGCCCTTCGTCTGTTTCTGGAAGGATTCCGTCTTCCAGGGGAAGCTCAAAAAATTGATCGATTAATGGAAAAATTTGCTGCAAGATACTTAGAATGTAACCAAGGGTAAGTAAGATTTGTATATAATTTTTGATGGTAGTCAGACCTGTTCCTTAAGACAGTTTATATGGTCTGCTGTTTGGCAATGTTAAGGCAAATTCATCTATAATAATAATACATGAGAGTGTTAATCCTAAGGGAGAACATTAAGAATAGGGTTTGAAATGACTTGTTTATAATGAAACAAAGCTTATAATGTGACACATTATTTTTTTTTCAGACAAACCCTTTTTGCTAGTGCAGATACTGCTTATGTTTTGGCCTACTCGATTATCATGTTGACCACAGACCTTCACAGTCCACAGGTATGTTTTCATCTACATCAATATATACAGTAAGTAGAGAGAATTAAATGTATTCTTTTAAATCTGTTAAGTATTAGTTGAAATTTAAATTTATGTGGTTAAACGAATTGCCAGAATTAAAATGATAGCCATTTGATATTTATTTTAATAAACTTAAAAAAGTATTTGTAAAATATTTGTGAGTCTCATGATTCAGAATTTCACAAAAGTTAAAGCAGATTTTAACCTAAAGAATGTTTTAGGTATTTTGAATATTCATTACATAGAAACCACTGTGTAACATGAGGGCCGGCTTGTTGGGGTTTCTGTCCCACCCGGCACCCCACAGCCGGCAAGCCCCAAAGAAAAATCACACAGAGAGTCTGCATTAGGTTATAAACTGATTGGCCCATTAGCTCAGGCGTTTTATTAGGTCTTGTAACTTATATTAACCCATTGTTCTTATCTATGTTAGCCACATGGCTCGGCACCTTTCTCACCGGGGCAGGTCATATCCTGCCTCTTCGGTGGACTAGGCAGGAGTCGGGGAATGGACTTCCTTCTTCCCAGAATTCTCCTGTTCTCCTTGTGCCACCTCTACTTTCTGTCTTGTTTTCCCGCCTGTACTTCCTCCCTGGCCAATCAGCATTTATTTAAAACATGATTGACAGAATACAGAATTGTCCACTACTGTATGTAATCTGCCTTTTTAAAAATACATTTAGCTGGGCGGTGGTGGTACATGCCTTTAATCCCAGCACTTGGGAGGCAGAGACGGGATCTTTGTGAGTTCGAGGCCAGCCTGGTCTACAAGGGCTAGTTCCAGGACAGGCTCCAAAAGCTACAGAGAAACCCTGTCTCGAAAAACCAAAAAAAAAAAAAAAACATTTCAAGTATGAACAGCAGTAAGATTAGTATTTAAGAATTATATAGAATAGTATAGATTATATAGTACTATTGGAATTGCACTGAACCCCACAGATGCCAGTGGTCAATTGTGGTGTTGACACATATACATATACACAAACACACACATACACACACACAGATAATATTGTCACATCTCAGTTATATATATTTTTTTTGTCTTTCAGTATGTGTCTCTGAGAGAGACACACTTTAAGCATAATCGCTACCATCTTAACTAAAACATTCAATATCATTTAACTATAGGTGTGTAGGAAGTGTCCCAATCCAGTGACCACACTTAATAATCACAATTCCTTAGTCTTATTAAAGAACAGTTACTTGACTTCTGATACCTACTTTAAGATGCTGCTTTTGAAGTTTACAGTACTTTTTGCTTGACTTCTAAAAAGCACATTTTGTTATTATTATTATTAAATTGTCTCTGAGTTAATTTATAAGAATTTTTTAGTTGGGTGTGATGATGCACATCTTCAATCTCGGTACTCAGGAGGCAGAGGCAGGTGAATCTCATGAGTTCAAAGCCAGCCTGTTCTACTAATCCCAGTCATGGCTACAGAGTGAGACCTTAGTTTAAGTATATGGGAATAAAATTCAAGAATAATGTGTTCCATACAAGATTTCAAGAGAAGAAAAGAACTGGTTTATATTACTTCCAGAATCCCACCATGGTGGCAGTGTGCAGCATGTTTGAATGACTAAAAGCAATATTTTCTCTGCTCTCAAGGGAGCCCTTACCCAAATACAGACACTTAACAGTTACTTCATATTTTCCATAAGACATTGCCCTGCCTCTGATTGGCACAATGCCAAAACATTTCTCCATAATTCCAGGTGATTTTTGTCTTCCTTTACTTCAAATTGTGATCGCTCAGATTTTGTTTTTGTTTTTTTTTCTATTTTTTTCTTTTTCTATAAGCATCTATCTGTCAGAATTTTAGGTAAAACGCCTTGCTTTTTGTTTTTTAAAGCCAGGACCTGAGATAAAATTTGAAAGTTACGATAGTCTTCGGTATTATTATCTTAAATTACCACTTCAGTTTAAAAATTCATGATATTTTTGCAATTTTACAGGATAAGCATTCCTGTTCAAAATTCAGCATGTTAGATTCTACTTGCATAGTAATGTATACTTAAGTCAATATATTTGCCCTGATTCTATTCTGTCTTATATTATACTATGTTATAGATAGTGTTCTGGGCTTTCCCACATTAGACCTATAAGCCTGTGATGCCTTGCTGCATTATTGCTCTGTGTGCTTTAATGTTTGTCTATAAGGACCTTACCTTTAGAATTCCACTAATTCTTGATGGCATGTGGCAGGAATGTGTCTAATTAAATATTTCTTCAGAAATATATTAAGACAACTGGGTTTTGTTTGTCTATTTTGCTGGAGATAGAGTATAATATACTTTGCTATGTTAATTCCATGTTTTACAATTTTGCTACCATCTTTCAAATTACTAACTTGTAGCCCATTGCTTTATTAAGTTGAACCTCCCTGTTGAGGATGTTTAAACAAGACAAAACATTCTAAAGGTCCTTCATACGGGTCACCTAATATAATGCAGTTGTTGTGATAACTCAGAAAATGTTCGGAAGTTTTAAATAATACTCAACTATTGTTATTTTTGCATTTACTTTTTGAGATAATGAAATTCCATTTCATTTGCATTGTTCATGTCATTCTTGTAGTATATGGTGTGGACCTGCTTTTTGTCCCAGCCTCCCAGCTTGCTTACTCCCGAAATAATCACACGGAAATTGTATTTTACTACAAAATGTAAATTACTGCCTGGCCCATTATCTCTAGCCTCTTCTTGGCTAACTCTCACATCCTGATTCAACCCATTTCTAATAATCTGTATGTCACCATGAGGTTGTGGCTTACCGGGAAAGATTCAGCATGTCTGACCTGGCAGCTTCATGGCGGGCTGCTCTCTGTCTGCCTTCCTCCTCCCAGCATTCTGTTCTGTCTACTCCACCCACCTAAGGGCTGCCCTATCAAAAGGCCAAGGCAGTTTTCTTTATTCAACCAATGAAAGCAACACATAGAAAGAAGAACCTTCTACAATTCTGAACTACAATTTGAATCCTTTGGTGTTTCTAATAGTTTGTGTGGGTCTTTCTAAGAACCTACTAGAAGTCTTGTACACTTGGGGCAAAATCAAGTCACTTTTTTATTCGCTCTTCTTCCTTCAGATTATTCCTTTTCACAATATTATGCTCGCTGAAGCATATGCCAGAATGTTTTTTTGTATTACATTGTCCTTGTTTTCCACAACTTTCAACTTTATATACATTTTGTTGACTATTTTTCATTTCTAGACTTTAGAATACTTAGTCTCTTAAACAGCTATTCTAATTCTTTTTTTGTTTGTTTTTCGAGACAGGGTTTTTCTGGAGCTTTGGAGCCTGTCCTGGAACTAGCTTTTGTAGACGAGGCTGGCCTTGAACTCACAGAGATCCTCCTGCCTCTGCCTCTCCGGTGCAGGGATTAAAGGCGTGCGCCACCACCGCCTGGCTAGCTATTCTAATTCTTAAAGATAAGTAAACCTTTTAGATAATGGTTTTTCATGTCTAGGTTAAAAACAAAATGACGAAGGAACAGTACATTAAAATGAATCGAGGTATCAACGACAGTAAAGACCTCCCTGAAGAATATTTATCGGCCATTTATAATGAAATAGCTGGGAAGAAAATATCAATGAAAGAAACGAAAGAGCTAACAATCCCTACAAAATCAACTAAGCAGAGTAAGTACCAGAGTAATCCTGTCTGTTCACGGAAAGACATTTTGGGTGTGTTCTGTTTCTGGTAGTAGTTGTTTTAAGACTGACTCCCCTATGTTTCTAAAGCTGATCTGGAACAGGGGGAAGGTGTGTGCTTGGGGATTTTTGTTTTGATTTTGTTTTTGTTTGCTGTTTGCTTAATTTAAGAAACCACGTGTGTGACTTGGCTATTTTGCTAAGAAATGTTTTGATGGTAATAGAGCTGTCTTTTTTTTTCTAGCAATAAGAAAACACTGGCTAGTGAGTAAATAAAAACTAGGTAGTAACGTGTGTTAGGAGTGTTTACATATTAACTTGTCCATTCATCAGTTCATCTCAGCAGGGATTTGGAAATTAAAGAAATTGCTTAGCGGACACTGAAGAGATGGCTCAGAAATTAAAAGCATTTTGCTGTCCTTTTAGCATATCTGGATTTGGTTCCCAGCACTCACATAATTGCTCACAACCATCTGTAACTCCTGTAAGGGATCTAACTCTTCTGTCCTACTCGGGTACTAGGCATGCATATGGCAAACAGACATAATCAGGCAAAACTCTCACATAAAATAAAAAGCCTTCTGCTTTCTCATCATCTATAAGCAACATAATTCTGTCTTTTTTGAGACAAGGTTTCTCTGTAGTTTTTGGTGCCTGTCCTGGATTCTGGTCTTTTTTAAAATTAAACCATAACACATGAATGGAAACTGGGTGTGGGCGTGACTAAAAGAGGTAGTAAAGTAGTAATATTAGTGTTGAGGATGACTATGTCAGACTGTATTATAACACTGTTGACTCCTGTCTAACAGTGCTAGGAACCCACATGGCTCTAGATGTCATATATCCATGTAGACAGTGGTGTTTAATTCGGGCTTAGATCTGACTACAGGATGGGCATGCCTGAGCCTACGAGTGTTATAATGGCTCTAGAATGTAACTCGTTCAGAAAGAAGATTCTACCCTTTCTAAGCACTTTTACTTGGAGTGAAATATCAATATTATTGGTAGCAAAATATTTTTAACATGAAGCAATTGATAGGTTTTTAGGATAAATCTGTTTTAAAATTTTAGAATTATAAGAACCCAGGGCATTAAGGAGATAATGTCAGTGGAGTATAACTGGCTTTATCCTTTGTCTTTTTTAATATTCAGAAAGAATTTTAAGAAATTCTCTCTGCTTTATAGACAAGAAAACTCAAGCACAGACAGATTAGGAGAAATAATCAGAATTAGTCTTTCTCTAGTAGTCGTACCTACCTAAGTAGTCCTGCCTCTACCTTCTCTCATCACATCTACTTTTAACATTTATCTGTAAAAATAGAGAAAAAAAAGAATTATGTTGCTTGTGGGCAGAAAAAATTGAAATCTATGCAATGTAAAAACTTTTTTCAATGACAACTACTTATAAAACCTAAGAGATAAGTGAAAAAGACAGATACTGAGCTGGGTACCATTGACTCTTAGTCTACTCCAGTATGGAGTAAAAGTCAGCACTGCATCCGGTGGTGCTTTTCTTCTAGCATTAAGTATTTTAAACCTTCAGCTTTATGCTTAAGCGAATATCTGTTTTCCGCTTTGATTTTATTTGGCCTAGATTATAACACCCCAATACAATATATTTTTCTCTTCTTCATTTGATATAAAATGGGTGAAGTCAGTGAGAAACCTGATATGGGAAGAAGGTGTAGTGTGCTGGGGATCCTAAAATTACTTAGGAGGGTCAGGGCAGTGCTATTTTCCTTTTTTGTTTTGTTTCGCTGAGGACAAATGCCAGTGTGTCTACCTCTCTCCTGTTCTCCTGTCCTGTATTTGGTTCCTTTCCTTGATACTTTGAGTGTTGTACTCTGAGGTTTTCACTTACTCCTGTTTATTAGTCCAGTACTCTACCATCCCCAAGATGCAATTTACCCTTTAAAAAGTGAAAATTCAAAGGGAGATGTATTTCAGTGGCATAGCACTTAGCTGGCATGAGCAGGACCCTTAGCATGACTGTCAGTCAGTCAATAAATAGGTAAATTGCGTGGTACTGTTGGCATTTAGTATGTTTACAATGCAGTACATCCATCTCCTCTGGCTAAGACTAAAACATTTGGTTACTCCAAAATAAAATCCTGCATCCGTAAGTCATTGCTAGAGTTCCCTCTGCCTTTGCCCTGGCCAGCACCAGTTTACTCTGTCTCTCTGGTTTTACCTGTTTCAGATACTTCATATACATAGAATCAAACAGATCATTCTGTCTAGATTCTTAGGACTATTATTAATTAGTGTTAATTTCTGACATTTACTTTAAAAGTGTCATCTTAAAGTGCTTTCTATTTTAAATGGTAATATTTCTTATTTCAGATGTAGCCAGTGAAAAACAAAGACGACTTCTTTATAATTTAGAAATGGAACAGATGGCCAAGACAGCTAAAGCACTCATGGAAGCTGTGAGCCATGTTCAGGCGCCTTTTACAAGTGCAACACACTTGGAGCATGTGAGGCCCATGTTTAAGGTTAGAATTACTAGTAACTTTGCTACAATATATTTTTATATGTAATTTTGCTTAGCATATTTTAAAAATATAATAGAGTCTGTTTGACCTAGAAGATATCCCTTGGTTGTTTAGAACTTAATATAAATTATCTCTTTATTAAAGAAAGTGAAAGGTGGTGTGCAATGTAAGTAATTGGTAGGGATATAATTTTAGTAATGAGAAAGAGAAAGCTTCAGAGAATGGTCAGTAATCCTTGGCTTGTTTTTTCCTTTATAAATGATTTATTCCTAAATCTTTGGTATTCATCTCAATTTCAAAGTGATCTTGAAGCTCAGATTCTCATCAGCACTTCTAGGAGTTAATATGAGGGTTCTGAGTAGAACTAGAGCATTAACTAGTACATTAGGAAACAGATTGGAATGCCTTCTCTGAAATGTAATTGATATACCACTGCCACTTCATTGAAGAAAACTAACTTTGCCCTCTCCAAGAAGCTATTAATTGCAAATAGCTTCGTGACTCGAGGGTAGGACTTCATGGGCACTATTCTTCCACTGTGCTGTAATTTTTGTCTGGCTTGAGTTTGTACAGGTTTTGTGCATGCTGTCACAGTCTATAAATTCATATGTGCGTATGCACTTTTGTGTCTGTAGAACACTGTTTCCTTGACGTTGTCCGCCACTTCTGGCTCTTTCTGACCCCTCTTCCACTTAGATCCCTAATCTTATGGGGGAGGGAGCTGTCATATAGACATTCCATTTCAAACTGAGCATTTCAAAGTCTCTTATGCTCTGCATGTTTGCGAGTTTTGATCCTTATGCTACAAGAAGAAGCTTTTCTGCTGAAGGTTGAATAATATGCTTATGTATGGATGTAGCAATATGTTGTCAGGAGTCACTTTGTTACTATGTTCATTTAGCAGAGTAAGACCCATGACCTACATCTAGTCTTAGCTTCTTGACTTTATTGACAGTGTCAATATGCATTCTATCTTATGGAGTTGGCCTTAAGTCCAGTTTTTAAAAAGTGGTTGATTACTCCTATAACGTCCATGCCACTGATGCACTAGTGAACATATCTTGCTAGGCAGATCTCTACTGTAGCTGGGTAATATGAGTACTTTTCTCTTCCAGTAGCAAATCTAGCACCTTCCAGCACTGTAAACACTAACCATTAGGGTTGAGGCTTCCATTTGAACACTAGCTATATTTTTCCTTTTCTGTAATGTAAGTGTGTGGTGTCTTCAGTGAGAGGGTTTTAACTGTCAGGTTGTAGAGGGTAAGCAATAGTATTGTCAGTAGCCTGTGACATTTGGGGTGTGAGGGATAGGGATCCTGTGGCATCACATTAGCCAACAACTAAAATATATGAACCCCATTCCTGGTGCTGGATGTTTGATTTAGTAGTTTATAATGTCTAATTGGGGTATTATTCCCCATTATATGGTTAACTCCATTTAAACTCCTTTTATATATGTATATATATTTAGGAAATAGGTAGATTTCCATCTAGTGTTTCACAGGGCCTTTAGTGTTTGTTATTCCCCTCCATATTTCTTTCTCCACCCTGCCCTCCCCCTACTGCCCCCATTTAATCCTCATATTCTGACTTCTTTTTTCACTATACTATATTTCCCATTCCTTGGAAGACCTCCTCTTCCCCACTAGTCCTTCACTAGCTACCTAACCTCTGTAGGTTAGTTTTTCTAAATGAAACACACATATCTAAAGTATAAAACTAACATCCTATCTGAGACAAAACCTGTCTTTCTGGGTCTGATTTATATCATTCAGAATGATTGTTTTTAATCCTATCTATTTTTCTGCAAAGTTCAAATTTTATTTTTCTTAACAGCTGAATAATATTCCATTGTATAAGTGTATCACATTTTCTCTAGCCAGTCATCCTTTGGCAGACATCTAAGCTGTTTCTGATGTCTATTTTGAATGAGCAGCAATGGAGATGGATAAGCAAGTATCTCTTTGGCAGGATGGAGCATCCTTTGGATATATTCCAAAAGTGGTAGTGCTGGGTCTTGGGGTAGATTGATTCCTAACTTCCTAAGGAGCTATCTCAATGATTTCCTTAGTGGCTGTAAGTTTTCACTCCCACCAGCCATGGATGAGCATTCCCTTTACCCTACATCCTTATCAGTGTGAACTGTCATTTTTTTTTAAACTAATTTTGGCCATTCTGACAGATGTAAGATAAAATCTCAAAGTAACTTTAATTTGCATTTCCCTAGTGACTAAGGATATTGTATATTTAACTGTTGTCTGCCATTTGTGTTTTGTCTTTTGAGAATTCTTTTTATCTTTGTGCCACATTTTTCAATTGGATTTTTTAAATTAGTTTTTGTAGTTCTTCATATATTCTAGATGCTAACCCTCTGTCAGGTGGATAATTGGTAGAAATTTTTTTCTCTTTTTGTAGGTTTTTACTTCTTGAGTAATGGTGTCCCTTGCTGTACAGAGCCTTTTAGTGTCATGTGGCCCTAGTTATTAACTGTTGATGTTAATGCCTGTCCTATCTCATTACTATTCTGGAACTTTTCCTGAGCCAGTGAGCTCAAGCATATTCTCTAATATTTCTTTGTCCAAATTTGGGTATAAGGTCTTATGTTGAAGTCCTTGATCATACATTTTTTAATGTAAGCATTATTTTATGAGGAAAGAGACTATGTTCATTTCTAATAGCTAGTATCGTTCTTGGCTTATAATTCCTCGGTAAATAAATGGTTGGGGGACAGGACTAGAAAGTAAATTTATATTTTCTAGAATGCGGTTTATGATATTACCAGATATAAGCATATGTATGAGAACATTTTATGTCTTGCTAAATCTTATTTTAGAGAGATTTATGCAGTTATGAACAAACAATGGTTTCACTATCTACTGAGTATTATTTATGTATAATTTGATCGATAAATACTGTTCTTGATGCTTGCACATTATCTCTGGAGCAGCATCTTCAAGAGTTGTACATGTAGAGTGAGGCCAAGGAAGAACCAAGCTTGTGTGCTGTGTACAGATTTTATGGTTTGCCTTTAACCTTTCTGGACTTTAGAAGAAAGCTCCAAGTAACTTGTGTTTCTTAAAAGTGCTACAAGTTTCATGACCCTATAAAAATTAATCTCATCATATCTATAAGACACTGGTAAAATATTTTCATCTTTGTAACTTTATATACTTACAGCTTTGCTGCTCAATGAACTATTAAAAGAAACATAATTCATATCAGATGTTTCAGAGTTATGTGGATTTCTGTTGTTTGTTATCTATGCTAAGTGAGTACTCTACCATTGAGCTACCAAGTCCTTTACATTTTGAGAAATTGTCTCACTAGTTATCTCAGATCATCCTTTTTTTTTAATTTTCTTAAACATATTTAATGAAAATTTATGAACACAGCAGAAAGGTCCTACATCTAGTCCAAACACCTGTAGCTACATATTGCAAAGGGTATATCTATAGGTATCTCTAGTTTAATCAATATATTAAGCTACACTACTGGATAGATGTCCAAGTTTCTTTTTATGTATAATGAGGATTAGTATGAATTCATCAAATGAGGTTTCACTTTTTTTTT
>JAQHUG010000015.1:4942741-5006489 GCA_028555095.1 Dicrostonyx torquatus
GTCATTTGTCCTGCTCTCCAGATCCCCGTCATTTGTCCTGCTCTCCAGATTCCATCATTTGTCCTGCTCTGCAGATCCTCATCATTTTCCTGCTCTGCAGATCCTCATCATTTGTCCTGCTCTGCAGATCCCTGTCATTTGTCCTGCTCTCCAGATTCCATCATTTGTCCTGCTCTCCAGGATCCCCATCATTTTCCTGCTCTCCAGATCCTTATCATTTGTCCTGCTCTCATCATTGTTCTTAGTTACCACAACAGCTCGCTAAAGCTTTGAAAACCCAGTGACTTTTCCAGCCCAGGTTTCTTCCACAATCCTTCCCCAAAAAGCATGGTCTGTTAAAGTGATTTTCCACTTCTGGTAATAGTTTCTGTCTTGGTTAGGGTTTCTGTTGCTATTGTAAAATACCATGACCAAAAACAACTTGAGGAGGAAAGGGTTTATTTCATATTACCACTTTCAGAGAATTCTGGGCAGGAACTCAAGTAAGGAACCTGGAGACCCAATCATCATGACACAGAAACCATACAGGATTTTTGCTTACTACTGACTTGATCCCCATAGATTGTTCTGCCTGCTTTCTTACAGCACCCAGGACTACCAACCAGGAGGTGGCACCTCCCACAGTGAGCTGGGCCATCCCTTATCAGTCATCAATCAAGAAAGTGCACCACAGGCCAATCTGGTCTGGGCATTTTCTCAGTTGAGGTTCCCTCTTCCCAAATGACTAGTTTGTATCAAACTGACACAAAAAGTAGTCAGGATGTATAATGTATACCAAAGATAATCCTAAAGTACAGTTTAAAATAAAACTAAGGATGTTGTTTTGCTGTCTAATATGAAATAGTTTTGGAAGGAGTGGGAAATGATTCTTATTATAAATAAGAGAAAGTTACAATATACAAAGAGAATTTTGAATAAGCCCTTTTATAGGAAGAAAAAAACCTGAATTTCTTGGTGGTGCACTTCTTAAAAATTAAGGAAAATTTTGCCTGGTACCACCGATTTTGTGATCTAAATTCATAGTGGTCTTAATTTGTGTAACCCTTGCAAGTATGTTTATAGATTATGTAGTATATCTCACTGAGTGTGTGTGTGTCCTTGCTTTGTAACTGTCATTTCTTTTATTAGTTAAATACCCGACTTTAGAAATGTGTTTTAGAACACTTAGAACTCTAAGTGCATTCTTTCCTTGAATTGCTTTCTAACTGAAATGGCGCATACTCTCTCTTATGTGTGACAGTTGGAGGAAATGTGGACTGGAAACAGATAGCAAGTATTCAGGAGTCTATTGGCGAAACCAGCTCTCAAAGTGTTGTGGTTGCTGTAGATAGGTAAGGTATTCACTTTCTCCCCTTCTCACTTGAATACTCTTTCAGCCCTATTTTGCACCTTGTTTAAAAAGAAGAAAATATTGTCAAACTTTTAAAAAAAAGTAATATAAGACTATTTTGTGACATACTGTGATTTAGATGATGAAGTACCTTTAATTTTGGTTCTCCAAATGTAAAATATAGGAATGATTTTAATTGTATAAAACTGTGTTACAATTGGTACTGGAACTACTAAGAAAATATTCTTGATTTAAAAAGTCACAAATCTCGGGGGGCTGGAAAGATGGCTCAGAGGTTAAGAGCATTGGCTGCTCTTCCAGAGATCCTGAGTTCAATTCCCAGCAACCACATGGTGGCTGCAACCATCGGTATTAGGATTTGATGCTCTCTTCTGGCCTGCAGGTATATATGCAGAGTACATAAAAGATATATAAATAAATAAATAAATTTTTAAAAAGTCACAAATCTCTCTAGAAAATCATTCCCTTTTTTTAAATTCTTGGAAATTAAGCTTAGTTTATCTTTCTAGGTAAGTGATGTAAAACAGCATGCTGGGTAAAGTGAATGGATTTTCCTGGACATGCTTCTTTGGAAAAGTCTTTAAATTTTTTGCATTCTATACATTTCTAAGTATTCCCTTTTTATCTTGTTTTCTAAAAGAAACTACATTCTATTTCACTATAGAATATTACTTTAAAATGCACAGCAAATAGAACCATATTTTATAGCATTCTTTTGATGGTTCCTTTTTTCCAGGTAGTTGCTCTCAAAATTGAAACCACATTTTACAATACTGGTTTTCAAATTTTTTAAAACTACTTAGTTTGAAGCTTTCAAAATGTATCAGCCTTTGATTGCTGATCTTAAGACTCAAGACTGATTCATTATTTACTTCAGATAAAACTGTGGCGGGTTGGGGTGGGGCATACCTGTGCATACCCACGTATCAAGTGTCTTGTTCCAGCCTTATTTTTTGAAACAGTCTGTCATTGGTTGACCTGAGCTCACCACTTTGGCCAGTCCAGCTAACAGAGGATTCTCTTTTTCCACCTCCAGTGCTGACATTTATAGGTTGCAGCTGCACTTGGTTTTTTATTTACTGGGGATCTAAACTCAGGTTCTCAAGCTCTTACATGAGCACTCCATCCATAGAGGCATTTTCCCAAGTATAGACAAGTAGATTTGTCAATGGCTCCTGACCCTGAAAGTACTTTCTGGAACTTCTTTCTTGAAACAAATTCCTAGTGTTTGGTGTTGGGTCATTTGTTTGTTTGTTTTGTTATCTTCCTTGTGTATATTCTAGAAATACTGTCTATCATTTTATATTTAGCATGAAAACTTGTGACATACAGGGTCTTTGACATGTATTTTTTTATCGTAATTTAGGTCAGCAAGAGCTGAGTGTTATTGTCCTCAGTTTACAAATGAGAAAATTGGAACAGAAGGGTTTAAATAAGTTGCTCATTCTCACAACCGACTAGTTTTGTATTGATGTTTACAGTGTCTGTTTTGTTCTCATTCATAGAGTAATCTGGGAAGTAGAACATGCCTGTGGGTCTGTCCAGAGGCCTTCTTCCTCTATTCAGCTTCAGAGCCGGGTAGTAATTGCCATTTTTGCTCCCAGGCTATTCTTCCATTCAAATGATGTGTCTGTCTTGTAGAAAGCCATCTTTATTGTCATTATGATAATTTATTTAATATTATAAAAATCTTGAAAAAGTTAAGGCATGACTATAAATGCACCCGCAGGCTGCTGTGCTCTACAGTACGGCTGTGTTTTAGTGGAACATGGCTAGAAATAGAGCGGCCCCTCAGAGGCTACCAAAGTAAGTGGGAATTTCAACACCCTTTCCCAGGTTGCACATCCCCCTGCCTTCTACCATCACCATGACTGGGTCTCCAGAGCCTCTGGTTGCTATGGTAGCTCTCCGTCCTTGCCTTGTTCTCCAGTCTTTCCCATCATCACAGCCTGCTTCTTTCCCTGTGATTGCAGAGTCCCTATTTTCTGCACTACACTTGACCATTTGCTTCTTTTTCTCTCCAGTTAAATCCTTTCTATTTCTTTGTCTTTTCTTTTGTTTTTTTATAATGTTTAAATATTTTACTCTGATATGTTTTGTTTACTGCTTTGCCTTCCATGAGAATACCTCTAGTTTGAGAGAAATCAGCTGGCTTTTGTGCATAGTCTAGCAGTTTTTACTTTGGTTGATATGAGAACTTTGTAGTTTTTCTGTATCTTATGTTCTGGGTTCAGTCTAACCATGGCTAAATGGTATGCAGTTCTGTTGATGTTCTCCTGTGCTTATTTTTGCCAAGGCTTTTTTTTGTTGTTGTTGTTTTGTTTTGTTTTAGTTTGGTTGGGGGGGCGGTGTTTTTTGTTTTGTTTTGTTTTGAGACAGGGTTTCTCTTTGTAACTCTGGCTGTCCTGGAACTCACTCTGTAAATCAGGCTGGCCTTGAATTTACAGAGATCCACCTGCCTCTGTGTCTCTGAGTACTGGGATTAAGGGCTTGTGCCACCACCAACTGGCTTGTTTTTTTTGCCAATTTTTTTTTAATTACTTACTTCGTTTTACACAAAAGAACAGTACAGCAGGAGCTGAGATTTTACATTTGCCAATCTGTTTTGTTTCTTATTGTTACACTGAAGATTAAAATTAGCTGTACGTGAGACATTCAGATTGTGTTAGAGATAAACTAGAATATCTTGAAAATGTTTGCTATAAGTTTAATTCATGTAAATATGATGCTGTATAAAGAGTATTTAAGGGAACTTTGAATTCAGCCTGCTACAGTTTGAATCTTGGCTCTGGCACTTACTAGTTCAGTGCATGAGTTTTCTGGTTACAGACATTGGGTTATAATAGCTCACTGATTATTGAATGAATATGAATATATATTAAATAATATATATATATATATATGATACGAGGACAGTACTTCCCAGTGATTGGTAACTACTACTCTTAGTACAGTATTTTTAAGATTAATGTTTGAGCTGGCTCTGCTTTGAGGTTTTCCCTTTATCATGTACATCTAGTTTTGAATTTTTAATTTGAGGAATGTTATAGAACCTGTGAAGATTTAGTCTCCTCATATTGCTGCATAAAAGCCAGTTCCTGGTAAAAAGAATAGGTTCTACTTGTATATGCTGAAGTCTTATGACAGTGATGCAGAAAAGCACTCAGGAAGGAAGGCTGCACAAAGCTGAGTCTCGTAGCCTATCCTCGAACCCTTGACTATCATCAGGAAACTGCTTCAGCCAGTTCTTGGGTAAAGTGAGGGCATTTGTCATTTTTTGTCATTTTTAAGTTACAAATGAATTTTCTAATCAAATGAACATTGCTTATAAAAATAAAATATAGCTATCTTAAGACCTTGCTTAGGGTTTGAGATACATATAACTCAGTGATAGAGCATTTCCTTAAGGCTACTAGTAGATTATCAGTAAAATTTGGAAATCCCATAATTTCTTAGTAAACCAACTCACTGCTTTCACAGATTCATATTTTCTTATCTTTAGAACCCCATGAGGTGCTTGCCTCATATATGTAGAAACATAATTAAAGCTACATTATACACGCCTGAGTACAGAATGTAAGTAGGAAGGAGAAACAGTTCAGACAGCTCTTGTTAGTAGGCTGTGTGATGAATAAATATTCATTTGGCCTTCTTAAAACACCTGAGAACTGTTAATACTGCAAGCCATTACTTTTGAGTTGGCATAACAGAAGTAAGACTTAAGTTTTTTAATTGTCTTCTTTCCCCAGAATATTTACAGGATCTACACGGCTAGATGGAAATGCTATTGGTGAGTATGAATATTTATTCTACTCCTAAGCTGTCCTTTTGGTTCAAAAGCTTTAAAATTAAGATTAAAATTTAAATGTATTTATTTTTTAGTTGATTTTGTTCGTTGGCTCTGTGCCGTGTCCATGGATGAATTGCTTTCCACTACACACCCAAGGATGTTTAGTCTACAAAAAATAGTAGAGATATCATACTATAACATGGGAAGAATACGACTGCAGTGGTCTCGGATTTGGGAAGTTATTGGAGATCATTTCAATAAGGTATTTGAGTAATTATAGTATTTGTTTACATTTGCAATATTTTTCTTTGTTTAAATTTTTCTAATCATAATCTGATTTTTATTTCTTCTAAGCAGTTGTTTGTTACAGTTTTATAATTAAATGTAGAAAACCTTTCAGGATCGTGTTACAAACTTTTATTACCAGCGCTTTGGATTGAGTAGGTTGAGGCAGCTTGGGTTACATGTATAGCAAGATCCTGTCTCAAAAAGGAAAAGGAAGGGCTGGAGAAGAGGCTCTTGTTGGGGACCCAAGTCCACATCTAGCACTCACAGCCACCCAGAGTTAAAACTCAAGTTTCGTGGAATGAATACTCTTTTCTACTCTACTCCTTGGACACACACACACACACACACGTATAAATACACACACAGACACCACAAATGCACATTCACATACAGGTTTTTTTTTTTTTTTTTAAGAAAAGCAAAAACTTTGAGTTGCTTTCTTTTTAGAAATTATTTCTGAAACTTTTGACAGTTTCACTAAAATATCTGTTTTCTGTTTTTCACATCCTGGTGCCTCTGTGAAGAACCTAGGATCCATCCATCTTCTTATGGTGACTGTTTTGTGCTTTTTTTTTTTTTGTAAGGAGAGAATGAAAAGTCATAATTTTACCTCTGACATTAGCATCTTGGTCTTGTCGCTGCCCTTACAGGTTGGTTGCAATCCTAATGAAGATGTAGCCATATTTGCAGTGGACTCCCTCAGGCAGTTATCAATGAAGTTTTTAGAGAAAGGGGAACTTGCAAATTTCAGATTCCAAAAGGATTTCTTACGGCCTTTTGAACATATAATGAAACGAAACAGGTAATATGTTTTCTTCTTTTTAGTTGAATATCAGTAATATCTTACTATGTTCTACTCCAAGAAGAAAAATTTTTAAAAAAGAAATGAGTTGAATTTTATGTGGATGCATATTTAAGCAATTACATTAATATTTTAGGTCTCCAACAATTCGAGATATGGTTGTACGGTGTATAGCACAGATGGTTAATTCTCAGGCTGCAAATATTCGCTCAGGGTGGAAGAATATTTTCTCCGTATTCCATCTAGCTGCATCAGACCAAGATGAAAGCATAGTAGAACTTGCCTTTCAGACAACAGGGCACATTGTCAGTAAGTATTCCTTAGCTGTGTTCAAGTGAAGCTAGAAAAGCTGAATGTGTTCAGTTGATTTGTGCTGCTGGACTTGAACTCAAGGCCTGGGACTTGCTAGGTCAAATACACTAACAATGAGGTGTATCTCCAGCAGCTGGGCTCTTGAGGGAAAGCATTTTGTTTGATTCTTATATTGTTCTTAACCACTGTACAATCTCCTCTGGCTTTGTGGGAAATTGAAGTATTAAGGATGGAAGTTAAAGTTAATCTTGTATAAAAGATGGCAATTAAATGTTTGCTGTGTAAGCGGGGTGGCCTGAGTTTGGGTCCCCAGCACCATCAGAAACAATCTGAAAATGGCCAGGCACATCTGTAAACCCAGCTTGTGTTTATTTGGGGTAGGACTATCTTGGTTATCATTTAGTGAGTGATTGCGTAAGTATTAAGCATTTTACTTAAATATTTCAAGAATAAAATTTCCTTGTAGGCATTTTTAAACACAGGTTTCCAGAGAGTAGTTAACTCTGCATATCTGCCCAACAAGCGTTAAGGTGCACCTGTCATTTTATTATGATGGTGTTTAGAGTGTGTACAAAATAGACACATCTCACTCAGGACAGGCTAGTGGTGAAGAGAACCCATACCCATTTTTGTTAGGTGGCAAAGCCCTTGACAACCTGTTAGAAGTATGTACTCCTTTAGAGATTAATATATCTTGGATACAATTAAAATAATTGAAAATGTGTAGTTATTTCTATTTATTTTTCTTTGTTTTAGCTCTTGTATTTGAAAAACACTTTCCAGCCACTATTGATTCTTTCCAGGATGCAGTGAAGTGTTTATCTGAGTTCGCATGTAATGCGGCTTTCCCAGACACAAGTATGGAAGCGATTCGACTAATTCGCCATTGCGCAAAATATGTGTCTGATAGACCTCAGGTATAGCATCATTTAGTAAACAAAATATTGCTGAGTAATGGGTACAGTGTGAAATCTGTATTTGTTTGAAAACTTGGTGTACAGGAAGCATTTATTTTGAGCCCAAAATTAGTTTGAACTTGATTCTGAGTTACAGTGACCAGTGACTATACTAGCCATTACTATAGCTGTCAGTTCTTCCAAGTAATTACATTTATTCATTTGATTTTCATAACACCAAATGGGACAGCTAGTGTTACAGCTTTATATAGATAAGGAGACAGGTGTGAGAAGTTTTAAGTTGTGTCCATAGTTGCAAGGCAAGTAAAGGAGAAAGAAGCCTGGCCTGTTTCTACACATCCTGACCTACCGCCTGTCTGCCTGTGCTTTGCAGCACTGAAGTTACACATGGATGAGTGTGAACTTAAGCACTGAAATAAAAGACTAAATTGACAGCCTTGCTAATTTTACCTTGAATATCTGAACCTATTCTGTGTATATGTGGGGAAGGGGTATGTGCACATGTGTATAGGCAGGTTGTTGTGGAAGCCAGAAGCATTAAATGCCCCTAGAGCTGGGTTAACAGACTGCTAACCACCTCACAGGGGTGCTGGGAACCAAACCCAATTTCCTTAGAAGAGTAAGATGTGGTCTTAACTGCTAAGCTGTGACTAGCCCTTAAAACCAAATTTAAAAAAAAAAAAAAGCAGTCTAATCAAAGGTTCTTTACAGAAAGTTGTAAATCTTTAGCTTTTTGTAAATTATTATATATTTCTTTTTCTTTTCTTTTTCTTTTTTTTTTTTGTTTGTTTGTTTTTCAAGACAGGGTTTCTCTGTGTTGCTTTGGAGCCTGTCTTGGAACTAGCTCTTGTAGACCAGGATGGTCTCGAATTCACAGAGATCCGCCTGCCTCTGCCTCCCAAGTGCTGGGATTAAAGGCATGCACCACCACTGCCTGGCTAAATTATTATATATTAAATTTCTCACTTTTGATTGGTAAAGCATTTAGTGTTTTTCCTGAGAAATATTACTGACTGGGTCAGAATATGTATCTTTGCCTTACTGACTACACCCTTCCTCTTGAAGGCTTTCAAGGAGTACACGAGTGACGACATGAATGTGGCCCCTGAAGACAGGGTATGGGTGAGAGGATGGTTCCCGATTCTCTTCGAGCTATCATGTATCATCAATAGATGCAAATTAGATGTAAGAACCAGGTAACAATCTATATTTGAAATTTAAGTTTTTAAGATTTATTTTTATTCTCATTAACTTTTATTATGGATATACACAGTTTACAGTTAGAGACCACAAAATTATTATTTTTTACCAAATATATTAAGAATTATAGATAGATAGATAGATAGATAGATAGATAGATAGATAGATAGATAGATAGATCTTGCCAGCCAAGTTGTAATGGCACACACCTTTCATCCTAGCACTCAGGGGTAGGAGGCAGAGGCAAGCAGGTCTCTGTGAGTCCAGGCCAGCCTAGTTTACAGAGCGAGTTCCAGGATAGCCAGCGCTATCCCAGAAAAACTCTGTTTTGAAAAAAAGAAAAGAGGTACATTTTAGATTATATTTGTAGACAGAAGTTTTTGTCTCACCTGGTCCCACAGCCATTCTGATGCAAAGAAACATACAGAGACTTATATTAATTGTAAACTGTTTGGTCTTTTTATTAACTAGCCCTTACAACTTAACCCATAATTCTTAACTAGGTTTAGCCACAAGGCTTGGTACCTTTTCTCAGTAAGGAATTATCATTTTGCTTCCTCTGAGTCTGGCTGATGACTGACTAACTTTCCTCTTCCCAGAATTCTCCTAGTCCGGTTGCCCTGCCTGTTCTTTCTGCCTGGCTACTGGCCAATCATTGTTTTATTAAACCAATATGAGTGACAAATCTTTACAGTGTACAAGAGCATTATTTGTCAGCATTCCCCCTTTTTTTCTTTTCAAAACAAAAACCTTGAATTTAATCCCCTTTCTTTAGCTTTTTTCCTGATTATTATCCATAACAACTTGTAACCAATATGCTAAACAAAGACAAGCATCCATAATCCATTTTTATGGGGGGGGGGAATGTGGGCATAGTTTTCTAGGCTACTTCCTGCTGATTGGGCTTGCTGGTAAATCTTTGGGGAACTCTGAGAAAATTAGCATTATGGTCAAATCCTAACTGGAGTATTCTATGAAACTGCATCACCTCATCTTATCACCTTGAAGCTGTTCTGGATGTGGAACGCAGAGGAAACTACAACAGAGAGCCATCTGCTCCTATAGGGTCTTTCTTAATTGAACTTGATTTTTCTTAACCCAGAATGAATCCACAGCCTCTTATTTCCTGTGGAAATAAAAGCAAAACCTCTTCTCCAAAGTAACGTATCTTTTGACTTAAATTTTGAAGTTAAGGCATTTTCAAAATAAATAGGTTGGATTGATCCAGCAGCATTTGTAATCAAGTGTCTTTTAGAAGCTGTTGCTCCTTACTCAGCATCAAACAATTCAAACACAAAACAATAACATACAGTATCCATCTTTATGTAACTTTTAAAAAATTTTTGGTTTTTTTAAGACAGGGTTTCTCTGTGTATCTTTGGCCATTCTGGAATTTACTCTGTAGATTAGGTTGACCTCAAAGTAAAGAAAATCAGCCTGCCTCTGCCTCCCAAGTGTTGGGATTATAGGTGTGCGCCACCACTCCCAGCTACACTCTTTCTTTTTTTAAGGACTTTGTCTATCCTTTTTTTTCCTCTCCCAAGTCTGTGTATATTTTTAAACACACTGTAAAGCATTTGGAGGTTTGTTTTTCATCTACATCTGTCTTTACTGCATATCTCTGTCTTTTTCTGACTTCATGAGTCTTTATTCTGCTAAGGGATATGGGTAGGATTAAAGCTGTGGCTTTGGTGGCTCGCTGTGCCCCATTCCTTACCTTTCTGAGAATCTACCTTCATATCAGAGGTAGTGGCGGGAGCCATGTTTATTGCCACAACTCTGAGGAGTTTCAAGTTCTATGCCACCACTAACAAGCCTGCCTTAGATTGCTCATAAACACCATTTAAGTATTTGGTGGCAGAGCCTCTTAAAAAAGCCACAGGATTTTTGCTGCTTACACTGAGTCAGGAAGCCTCTCTTAAAGGAGCCATGCCTCTACTTTCCATCAGCAAAACAGACCCTACTGGAGTAAAGATGGTTACCAAGAAGCTGAGCTTCTAGAGCTTGTCTGTCTAGAATCCTTTTTAAACTTTCTCAGACTTTATATGGAAATTCTTGCCAGACATTTGGGGGGCATTTGTAGATAGAAGTTTTTGTCCTGCCTAGTCCCACAGTAGTTCAGTTCCAAAGAAACACACAGAGGCTTATAATTAATTATAAACTGTTTGACCTATTAGCTCGGGCTTATTATTAACTAGCTCTTACAACTTAAATTAACTTATAATTCTTGTCTATGTTAGCCACGTGACTTGGTACCTTCTCTCAGTAAGTCATTTTCATCTTGCTTCCTCTGCATCTGCCTGGTGACTGCATTTCTGCCTTTCCTTTTGTGTGTTCCTTTCTGACTGAATGGCTGCAGGTCTACATATATTAATATGATTACTAAATATATTAGTGGAAAATGAAATATATTATTTACTTAAATCTGTCTTTTAGTCTATTTAATACTGTAAACAATTTTTTTCACTTGTTTCTACTCAGAAACTTCAATAATTGACAATTTTTTTCCTGGTATGTGGTAGAAGCATTTTTTTTAAAAAATTAATTAGCTCTTTGATACAAAGTGTCATGTAGCTCAGGCTGACTTAAGCTCTTGACCCTTCTGCCTCTCCCTTTTTCTTACAGAAGCCACAGTGGCTAAAAGAATTTATAAAGGAATAGTTCTTGAATTTTAGCAAGTTGCTAAAGTCCTCTGCCAAACAGTCTGCCATGTAAAAGTATAAAATAAAATGTTTGATAATGTTATTGATATTACTGAGTTTTATGATTAACTTCTGTGGTCTGAGCCCTACTTTGGATTATTATCTATTTTGTAAGAATGTCTTTTATAACAAATACAGCTATAAAAGTATAAAGTTCCTCAGGCTGTAATTCCCAGCTAATTTTTTTTTGTTTTTTGTTTTTGTTTTTGTTTTTTTGTTTTTGTTTTTTTTTTTTTGGTTTTTTCGAGACAGGGTTTCCCTGTGGCTTTGAAGCCTGTCCTGGAACTAGCTCTTGTAGACCAGGCTGGTCTCGAACTCACAGAGATCCGCCTGCCTCTGCCTCCCGAGTGCTGGGATTAAAGGCGTGCACCACCACCGCCCAGCTCATTCCCAGCTAATTTTGATGGGTATAGTTTTAGCGTAAAAAGAGAGTCACTTCAGTCTCATATCTTGTTCCTAACATGCATTAGGGCATTGCAGGCTGGTGGGAACTTGCTGAGGTACTGAACATACATCACACTTATCTTACATATCCACATAACATGTTTTTAGAGAACCTAGTCCATGTTCTAGACCTGAGGAACACAGCAGTGTATGAAATAGGCTCTGTACCAGTCGTTAGGTAATGTTTAAAGATACTTCTTTATCTCACCATTTTAACACTCCCAAAAATTAAAACTTCTGAGTTGAAGGATGCAGACATATTACAAGACAGAAGTTAACACAAGTTTTTTCCCTACTTTTTCCAACAAGGCCATACCTCCTAATCCCTAACAAGTTGCACCTTTCTCTAATAACCAAGCATTCAAACAGATGAGCTATAGAAGCCATTTCTAGTCAGTCTGCTGCGGAGTCCATGCACAGTCTTCAGCAGCTGAGTGGATGGGAGGGGAACAGAAAAATAAACAAACAGCGTCAGAGCCTTTGGAGTTTTTATTTTCTAGATGATGTATCCTAAAGGAACCTGTTATTTTACAACTTAAATTGATTTATATTCAACATACATTAACAACCAGTATTAACTTTCCTTTTTTAGTAGCTTTGTAAACTTTTAAAGCTTTCTTAAGACAGTTTTGCTGCTTCTCATTACATCTTTTCTTACTGTGTTTTGTTACTTAGGGGCTTAACAGTCATGTTTGAGATAATGAAAACATATGGGCACACTTACGAGAAGCACTGGTGGCAGGACTTGTTTAGAATTGTTTTCAGAATCTTTGACAACATGAAATTGCCAGAGCAACAGACAGAGGTAAGAGAACACAACACTTTCTTTAGCATAAAGTTGTAACATTCTTCAGGTTTTTCACTCAGTACATGTTAGTGTTTGAAATTAAACACATTGAACATAAAAGAATTCCTAGAATATGGTTTCTTCAGTACATGAGAAATACTACTTTCTTTCATTAGCAAGGACACTATTTGGAAATAGGACTGAATTAGTGATTTACTTTTTATTTTCATTGCTTTTGTTAAACTGTCAGCTTCTCTTCCATATTTTGTTATAGTCATAAGAAAGAAACACCAGTAACTTTTAGCAATATTAGATGCTGAATTCTTGTTCAGTAAAGAATACAAAGTAAAATTAACTTTAGTTATTTCAATTTATTTTACTATAAACCACTTAGATATGTATTTTAGATTCTGTGGCTAGAGAGTCTCATTTTTCCTCTCTGTCCTGTATAGCAATATGAAATGAAGACTTCCGTAATTATCTTTAATGTAATTTAGGAGAGGCGATTTGAGACAGGGTCTGTTGGTTGATGGACAGCATGACCTTCATTTCATGATCCCCTTTCCCCCCAGAAAGCCGAATGGATGACAACAACTTGCAACCATGCCCTTTATGCAATCTGTGATGTGTTCACCCAGTATTTAGAAGTTCTTAGTGATGTACTTTTGGATGATATTTTTGCCCAGCTATACTGGTGTGTGCAACAAGGTAGGTCTGTGCCAGCTATGTGAACACCTAGTGTGACGTATGACACCTGGGATTTGTAAATGAATTGTTCTTTTCTCTTCTAGACAATGAGCAGTTAGCACGCTCTGGTACAAACTGCTTAGAAAATGTGGTTATTCTGAATGGTGAAAAGTTTACTCTAGAAATCTGGGATAAAACGTGTAACTGCACCCTGGATATCTTCAAAACTACAATACCACATGCGTAAGATTTTATACAAGTCTACTCTGTATTTATATATTGACTGGGTTTTAAAGTGAGTAATTACTAAACTGTAAAAACTACATGAAGTAAGTTCTTCGTAAACAAAAATCTTCAGTGTTTTTCCAAAGTTTGGATCATAATTTGATGATTCTCCCGGTTTTTGAACATATCACACCTGGTGATAGTTTGAGTTAACGAGAGCCTTAACATGTATTTCAGTTACAGTAGATTATTAATCTACAGAAAATCTGTAAACACTACGCTGTACACTAAATTGTCATCTTTCTGTGAGGAATGAATTATGAGTATTTTTTAATCAATAAAGAAACAAAGATACATTAGTATCTGGATTGTTCATATGATAGATTGGAATTCATGTCCACACAGCCCTGGGGCTTTCTGATTTGTATATAGCTTTACTTGCTGCCTGAAATGTTTAAGTCTTTAGATAGACTCTTTCTAGAAACATTAAATACACCCAGTGCTGATATAAAGTCATATGAAAATTATCAGCTATTTCACATTTTAAGCTTTGTATCCTGTTTTGTAACATGAATTAAATCTCATTTATGTTCTTGTAATAGCCTTATAAAAAGTAAAATTATAAATAGGAAGTAAAACATAAGTCATTAACTAGAAAAGTGGTCTATGCTGAAAGATGCATAATGATTTCTTTGACCCACTTCCAGTTATTCAATATATTTTCACATTTACCTGGAGCAGGGTGCGATAGTATGAATCCTTGCCTTGCAGCTCTTCCCCGCCCCCATACGCTCTTTATATAAATCTCCTGGCTACACATTATTTTTAACCTGCATGTGTTTTAATTTGTTAAGTTACACATTCATGGTAATATATATAACTTTCTTAACAGAAAAGATCGATTTCCAACTTCTCTCTATTGCAGCGGAACCATTTGTTGGCATCTGTCTGCCTGTATTCTACAGCTTTAATTCTTAAACATATTTCTTCTGCAAGCTCCTAATTTATAAGTGGCAAGTTAATTTATCTTTGGGACCTTGTTGACCTAATTTTTCTATCTTTAAAAAAATAGAATTTTAAGAGTTTTATGAATTTTAATTTTGTTTTAAGTTTTAATTCTGAGGTTTTGTTTTGTTTTTTTTTTTTTAAGTGTCAGACTTTTAAAACAAATTTGCAAGCCAGGTGGTAGTGGTGCACACCTTTACTCCCAGCACTCGGGAGGCAGAGGCAGGCAGATCTCTGAGTTCAAGGCCAGCATGGTCTATAAGAGCTAGTTCCAGGACAGGTTCCAAAGCTACAGAGAAATCCTGTCTTCAAAACAACAACAACAACAACAACAACAAAAAAAAACAAAATGAGAAAGGAAAAAAACAAGCTTGCTTTAGGGTGATATTTAAGACATTAATATTTAGAAGAAGTACGTCTAAAATCCATGGCACTTTAGAAAGTATATTTTACTATGAAACTATTATCCTTATAACTATATTGAATTCTGCTGAACTAATTTCCAAAAGTACCTCTTTTAAAATTTTTACTGAGTAGATCTCAGAAAATTACTTTTATCAATAGTCAGACTGTAGGTTTTTTCCCCTTTTTTTCTGCCCATTTAAAATATGTTGCATGTGGCATAACTCTTAACTGTGGCCCAGTGACTGGTTTTGTTTTGGTATCTTAAAGGCTCCTGACGTGGCGTCCTACTTCAGGAGAGACTGCTCCCCCTTCTCCATCACCAATGAGTGAAAAACAATTGGTAAGTAAAGCTTATTTGATTTTGTCTGTGGTGAGTAATTTAACTGTGAGCCAAACTCTACCTGTCAGTGTCCTAATGTGTTCCCATTGCTGTTACAAAATGCCTAATCCTAGGTAGTCTAGAAATACCCAAGGGCCGGGCCGTGGTGGTGCACGCCTTTAATCCCAGCACTCGGGAGGCAGAGGCAGGCGGATCTCTGTGAGTTCGAGGCCAGCCTGATCTACAAGAGCTAGTTCCAGGACAGGCTCCAAAGTTACAAAGAAACCCTGTCTCGAAAAACCAAAAAAAAAAAAAAAAAAAAAATAGAAATACCTGAGGCTGGCTTCTCAGTGTGGGTGGCGGTTACAAAAGCAGCATGTATCTAAGGGAGGCTGCCCTCTCCTTCCACACTGGCAGCAGAGGGGCAGAAAGAGCCCCTTAACCTTTTATAATAAGACATCACCCTATCCGTAGGGCCCTGCCCTCTAGTCAAATGAACTCTTACTGCTCATAGAGGATTAAGTTTGAGCATGAATTTTGTTTCTGATTACACACATACACTAAAGAGTGGCATATAGGAATGTCTGGATACAAATATCTAAACTTGGGCAGTGAGACCAACTCTTCTTAAAAGACAATGTAAGTTTCTTATGTGAAATTCTCAGATTAAAATTCCTGATAAATTTTACATGTGAGTTTTATACTCTATATAAATACCATGAAGGAGATACTTAAAATTACTGTTTATATAGGGCATAGAATAAAATAATTTTAAGGGTTATGAATGTAGAAACCAGATTATATATTTTTTTACACTAAAGATATTATTAAATCTTGTTTTACCTTTTTACTTTGATATTATTTCACTGTATAGAAAATAGTTAAAGAATTCCAATGTGCCCTTCAGCTCATATATTGGATTCCTACATAGTTGTACAGGAAACACTTGACCAGCATTAAATGAATTATTATTAGTCTTTTGACTGAAATATAGAGAATGTCTTAGCCAGCTCATATGTACACTCCCCTTGTACTGTTGTGCTGCTTCTGCTGTCACTCCTCCTCTGTCATCGGCTCACTCCCTCACATGCTCTCTCCACATGGTTTTTCAAGTCTTTTTAGGGGAATTTGCAAATATGATGTTCGTTAACCACTATGAGATTCACATCTTTTTTTGAAGATACCAAAAGGATAACTCAGATCACTACAAGCAAAACATTCTTGCTGGAACTATTTTTATCCGATATATAGGCTTCATTTTGATTCTACCTTTTTTCTATTTTACCAAAAACAGCAAGAAAAAAAAAAAAAACTAGGTCACACTGTTCACATTGGTTTTCTAACCCTTGAAAACTTTAAAAAGATTTATTTGTGTTAAATATATTTGCCTTCATGATTTTTTTATGTTCCACAAGTATGTAGGACCCTATGGAGGCCAGAAGTTTTGCCAGGTCCCCTAGAACTTAAGTTACAAATGGAATCAAATCCAAGTCCTCTGCAAGAACTGTCAACAGCCCCTAGCCCTTGAATTTTAAACCTCGGCATAGTAGCAAGATAGTGCTTACTGACCTGTTTGCTTCCCACAGCTTTTAAATTTCTCAACTAATTGTTAATAGCTAAAACATAGATGACATACTAGAGTAGTATTCTGTTTCTTGTAGTATCTGCCACAGAGACTCATAATTGCTCCATAATTGATGTGTTGGCTTGATCCGTTAGACACCCCATCACTTGTTGAACATCCAATGTATGCCAGGAATGAGTTTACTTTCTTCTGTGGGTACTCTTCTATCACACCGGGTAGCATATGCAATATGGGGTTTGTTTTTTGTCCCAAGGAATCCCCTACACTGTCTAGTTCTGTACTGTTCTGTATGTCACTTACTCTCTGTATAAAGTGAGACTTGTGAAGATTAAGTCAGGCATCTCGCCATAACCTCAGGCTTGGGTACCAAAGATAAGTCCCACTCATGTCTTAGCATTGCACCCCTGGCTCACCTTCTGATCTTGAAGCTACTGTTGCTGCTGCCGCCATTCTGCTCCCCATCAGCTCTATTCTCAGTCTGTCTTTCTCTTTTCCTCTAACTACTTAGAACTGGCTACGGTTGTCAGAATTTCCCACTGCCACTCCTAGCTGAAGTAATTCTTGCTGTGCACTTAAAATATGTATTTTAAAAGTAACCTGTCATGGGCTGGAGAGGTGGCTCAGCAGTTAAGAGCATTGCCTGCTCTTCCAAAGGTCCTGAGTTCAATTCCCAGCAACCACATGGTGGCTCACAACCATCTATAATGAGGTCTGGTGCCCTCTTCTGGCCTGCAGGCATACCCACAGACTGAATATTGTATACATAATAAATAAATATTAAAAAAAAATAACCTGTCACTATAAAAATAGATGTAATAAAAGTATATATACAAGAGAGAATTCAGGGCTAAAATATGTTTTTATTCTACCTCCCTACTAATTGATAAGCATACTTCCATTTGTTTCTTAGACATTTACAAATAGTTACTATTAAATATACACTTAAAAGATTTTTAATGTAAATATTAGTTAGCATATCTAGGCAATATTTTCACAACTACATGAAGAATTTTTCTTTACCCTGACATTCAAAAATTTCTAAAATAATTTTCAACCCCTTGTATTGTAACTCAGTTTAATTATTACTGTAAGTATTCATATGTGCTTTTATTTTAAAATATTTTTTGAAGTCATTATGGTCAAATAATACTCTGCTAGATTAAAACAATTTTTTACTTAACGCTGCTTATGTGTTAAAAAAGAACTTACTTAGATTACTAAAACCCATAACAATAAAATAACAGCTTTATAATGTAACGTGCTTTATTGTTTAAGAATGTTTTCAGAGGGCTAGAGAGAGGCTCAGTGTTTGAGAGCAGGAACTGCTGCTGCAGAGGACCTGAGTTTGTTCCTCAGCACCCACGTGTAGCTTACACCCTTCTGTAACTCCAGCTCCAGGGGTCCAACACCTTGTTCTGGTCTCTGGGCGTCTGCACGCATGAACACATACACATAATTAAAAATAAATCTTTAGAAAATGTTCTCATACTTAATCCTCCTATAGTAAATGTATATGTAGTTGTATTTTATCCAGAACTGGAAATGACAGATCATAAACTGTGTTTTCATTTGACATGAAGCCAGTTAAAATCTATTTGCTCAGCACTGTTTCTAGGAACACAAGCCTTCCACAACCCAAGTGAGGACATACTCTAGAGAAATAGCACAGTGCTCATCCTAAAGCCAGCTTCTCCTTTCTCAGCTTGTTTCCTTGAGAACAGAAAGTATTCCACTAGCTACTCCCACCATCCATGAAATTGCCTTCCACTTTACCCCACGTGAGCTGGGTTAGATCTGGAGAACACGTGTGCATCCTGCTGACTAATTTTGCATGCATTGTAACATCGACTTAGCATAGCACACGGATGGTGTCAGGCCTGAACTCACAGAGGGTCAGAAAGGAAGCAGGGGTTTTGTTTGTTTGTTTTATGTAACCTTGGCTGTCCTGGAACTCACTCTTTTGACCAGGCTGGCCTCGAAGTCACAGAGATCTGCCCACAGAGTTCTGCCCGCCTCTGCTTCCCTAGGGCTGGGATTGAAGGCTTGTGCCACCACCACCTGGCCTGAGTTTAGGTTTTTTTTTTTTTTTTTTTTTTGGTTTTTCGAGACAGGGTTTCTCTGTGGCTTTGGAGCCTGTCCTGGAACTAGCTCTTGTAGACCAGGCTGGTCTCGAACTCACAGAGATCCGCCTGCCTCTGCCTCCCGAGTGCTGGGATTGAGTTTAGGTTTTTTAAGTTTCACTTTCTGCAGTCCGTGCTGGCCTCAGATTTGCAGCATTCCTCCATATGAACCCTTAGCTATTGTCCTGAAGATGTTCAATTTTTACCTGTATCTAGATAATTTAAAATGCAGGATGATTTTTTTTTCATGCATAACATCCAAATTTTGTAATTTTTTTTAAAAAATAGTATAATATGAATAACAGAAAATATCTTCCTCCTTGCAGTGTGCTTAACAATAAATTTATCTTATTAGGATACAATATCACAGAAATCTGTAGATATACATGATTCTGTTCAACCAAGATCTTCTGATACCAGACAACAGGCACCACTGGTTTCTGTTTCTACTATGAATGAAGAAGTTAGCAAAGTGAAACCTACAGCAAGTGAGTTATTTATCTAAATAAAACTATATTTATATAGGTAAGAGTCATTTTTTTATTTATACTTTTTTTGCGGGGGGGGGAGGAGGGTTCAAGGCAGGGTTTCTCTGTGTATCTGACTGTCCTGGAACTCACTCTGTAGACCAGGTTGACCTTGAACTCAGAGAAATCCTCTTGCCTCTGCTTTTGAGTGCTAGGATTAACAATGTGTGCCGCCATTGCCTGGTTGTTACTCTTATTAGTCAGCATATTCCATAATTAGTTTTGAGATAACTTTACTGTTTATACCCCAGTGTAGACATCTCTGACAGATATTCTCTGTCAAGAATCTCGCTAACATCTGCAGTGTCAGCTTTGGCTGATGTTTGCCTTGGGTGCATGGCTCTTCCTTCTCTATTCGTCTATATTCAGACCCCATTTTCTGTGTGTAAAGGTGGGAACCCCATGTCTTCTACCTATCTGCTGGGAACTTAGTAAAGTATCCCAATGCAGGAGCTCCCAGCTGAGGGACCAAGCCTTCTGCACTGCTGCCTACCCTGTCTCCTTGGACCACCTTCATAATTTTCCATCACCTTTGCCCCAAAATGGGACACTCTCATTTTTTGACATCAGTTCAGTTTTGTTTGCTGAAAGCAAATAACACATAGGAAAGACTGCGTCTCTTTAGAAAAGAGGGTGGCTTTAAACGCTTTATAACACTGGAGTCTATTTGACCAATGAGATGGCTCAACAAGTAAAGTCACTTGCCACCAGGCCTTATGCCTTGAGTTTGATCCATGGAACTCTATGGTAGAAGGAAAGAGCTGAGTCCTAAAAGTTGCCCTCTGGCCTCCACCTGCCAACACACACATACATGTACATGCACAATAAACAGAATGAAATTTTAATTGAGACTATACTCACAGAACAATTACTATTTGCAAATAAACAGCTGAGTTGCATTTCGTACATTCAGAATGTTGTCAGACGCCACCCATGACTAGTTATAAAACTTTTTCATTACTATGGAAAGAAAATCCCATAATCAATGAGGAGCCACTCCTTATTCTTCCCTACTCTATCTCCTGACAACCACCATTCTGTTTTCTGTGTCTATGTCTCGGCTCTTCTGTGGGTTTTACATGGATGAAATCATACAATATGTGATCTTGAGTTTCATCATAGTAACTTACTCCTTTCTATTACTGAGTTAACAATCCTCTGTGTGTTTGTGCACTTGGATTATGAATAGTGCTAGTGGGGGTATTTGTCCAAGTAGTCTGAACACCTGTTGTCAGATCTTGTGTAAATGTACCGGAAAGTAGAATTACTGGGCTATATGCTAATTCTTTGTAACATCTAAAGAACCATGAAGCTGTTCATGGTAGTAACACCGTTTATATTCCTACTGAGAGTCACAGTGCAGCCTATCTGCCAAACTCTGTTACTGAGGATATCTAGGTACCACTCAGAGCCCTCCCAACACCCTGATGAAACCTCTTTTCCTTAAATACCTGCCTATTGCTCAGCCCCTTCTGAGGTCCAAGTGCTACCAAAAGACTCTGGTCTGGGATGTTTTGGCTAATAAAATAAAGGGGTGAGAATGCACAGTGCTGGCTTTCACGGTAGTAAAGGAGACCTTGGGCCTAATGGGGCTCTTTGTTTTTAACTTGTCTTCAACCATAAGAACCAAATACTACATAGAAAAATATGTGAATAGGAAACTTTCAAATGTCTCAGTAAGTAAATTTAACTTGCAAAAATTGGTACCAGAGAAGAAATTTTATAGTAAATGCTCTTTATATTAGAAAGAAACTAAGGAATTATAAATCAGCAAGTGCTGGAACTCTTGCCCCAAGATTGATTAATAAGTAATTCCTCTTGGCATCTGTTGTCCTTTAGAACAGGAACCAGATGTGGCCTTGCTGTCTGGCCCTTCCCTTTTCTGCCTGGCCCACATCAGTGCTGTCCAGTGCTCACAGCAACTAGTGGCTGAGTCCTCTCTCTCTTAGCTTCTCCATCTGCACCTGCCTAGCTGCATGGTAATTGAAAAGGTGTGCCGTCCTTTGATGCCATCCTAGCAGGCTGGCAGACTGAGCAGTGAAGTTTGTCTTAGCTGTGGAGTAGAAGGCTGCGTGGGGAACACTTCTGAAACTGGGTTTAGTGGCAGTGTCCTTAACCTACAGGTTTATAACTTGTTTACTGTTGTATCAATTGAAAATAAGCATTAGTTTAATCTATAAAATGTGGACCAAGATAAACCTGTCAGACAGCTAAACTACAATATCCCATGGTTTGATGAGAATCCTGGCTATCCCACTTTCTGTTTTGTGTTGACCTGGGTCCTGGGGTTTCCTTATACAGGTTTTCATATTTTCAAGGAATAGACTTGAACATCAGGAAAGGCTACTTATTTCAGTAACTTGAATTGAAAGTAATCCATTTGAACAAGTACACTGTTCAAATCATGGAAGATATTTCCACTTCTTTAAGTAATTACTGTCTTAAACATTTCATTGATGCAAAGTTAACTTTAGCAAGTAGTATCTATGAACAACAGCAGGATATCTTCTGCGTGAGCTATGCAAATGACCTTCATACATAGTAATGTTTCCTTAGCATTGTAATGTCATAGAAATTATAAAGGATTCAAAATAATGTTTTGTTTGCATGTGCGTTGGGGGGTTTCCTCACAGAATTCCCAGAACAAAAATTGTTTGCTGCCCTGTTGATTAAATGTGTTGTGCAGCTGGAACTCATCCAGACCATCGACAACATTGTGTTCTTCCCAGCCACAAGTAAGAAGGAAGACGCAGAGAACTTAGCTGCAGCCCAGGTGAGAAGCTGTGATGGCAGCAGCTTGCCTGTGAGAGGAGGGAGGCGGCTGCAGGCTCTGGCCTCAGACAATATTCAGGCTAGAGATGTCATTTGGAAGATCTTCATGTAGCTGTCATTCTGAGCCCTGAGCTCATGTCATGAGGTATAAGAATGGCCATGACAGAGAAGGAGGGTCAGGAAGTGAGCTCTGGGGACTCATTCACCACAGTTGTCAAGGCAGTCAGTAGAGACGCCTTGGAAATCAGTGAGGCCCAAAGAGGTTTCAAGAAAGCAAGGTCAGGTCAAAGTCAAATAAAACAAATGTTTTAAGAAGGATTAACCAAGTGCTCTACATGGGTCACATGACATTGATAGTCTATAGGAGTTCATAAGCTTAACACTGAGGACAAGAGCCAAGTTGTAGTGGGTGTAAGAGGAGGAGATGGAGACTGTATGTTTTGTTAGCTCTGTTAAGGACTTTTGTTGTACAGAGGTCTGAAGAAATGGAGTAATAGTGCAGGAGCATGATGGGGTCATGGAAGGGTTTGCCTTGTTCTGTCTCCCATGTCGGTGGTATGTCAACATACTTATTGATAAGCACTTCCCACCAGAGATAAAACCAAGGTAGAAGGGGGGAATAGGTACTATCCAGTATTTCCAAGCGACTGGTGTCGAGAGTGGAGCCGTCCGGAGTTACACTAGGTAGTCCACTGGTGGTGGAGGGGTGGGCAAAGGATGTAGTCAGGAAAGGTTTGTGCATTTGCGGGAGGAGGAATTTGTTGAGAAGAAAAATTTCACACCATGTGAGGCTGGGAAGAGTGCTTTTTAGACACAGGGTGTGTGAGCACTTGAGCTGGCCATCGAGAAGCATGGAGAAAAACTGGAGGATCTGGGCCTGTTGCTGCCCTCAGTCCTACCACCTCTATGGATGCAATCACAGAGGAGGTAATTTGCCATCAGATTACAAAAAAAGAACAGGGATCTTGCAAGAGAGTAATTAAAATCATTATTCAGAGATGCAAAACTGCTTGAGAAGAGAAAGGGCTTGTGAGCTAGAGATGGCCAGTGACCACAGGCCTGGGAGGACCAAAGCCTGGTGTCAGGGTTCCAGAAAGGTGTGAGACGATGGGAAGGGTGCTGGTGCCAGACCCTTAATTTTCTACTTTGTTAAGATAGATTTGCTCATGTCTTGGATAGGAGGTGGAAGCTATAGAGATGACTCAAAGGTTAAAAGCACTTGCTGCTCTTGGCAGAAGACTCAGTTTGAGTCCCAGCACTCCCCTCAGGCAGTTCACAGCTTCCTATATCTCTGGTTCCAGGGGATCCAGTACTCTGGACTCTGGCCTGTGTGGGCGGGCACCTACGTACATGTGGTGCACATACAGATGAACAGGCATACACATAGATACATCAATATTAAAGAGAACTGGGCTAGCGGAGAGCGTTGAGTGTTTATTAAAACTAGTTTAAGTGTGTATTGTGGTATTTTGTTTTCCAAAGAGAGATGCAGTAGACTTCGATGTTCGTGTTGATACTCAAGACCAAGGAATGTACCGTTTTTTAACATCACAACAGCTTTTTAAGCTACTGGACTGCTTGTTAGAGTCGCATAGATTTGCAAAAGCATTTAATTCCAACAATGAACAGAGGACTGCTCTGTGGAAAGCAGGTAGGCCATCCATGTCTCATAGTGTCCCTGAGAACACACTGGCATGTGGTTGCCAGAATTTCCTGAGGTCTAGTGATGTTAAAAATATATAATTTAGCACCCAGGCCTCATGTCAGCTGGAAGCCAAATCATCACCTGAGTGCGTTCACCGCCCACTCAGTCCACTCAGTAGCTGGCTGATTTGTTTTCCTTGGATCATGTAGACTGCTTTCGTATTGCAAGTTGGCATAATACAAACTCCTCCTTTGAGAGAAAAACTTAAGTACAGTTTCCACATGGATTCTACCATACCTATTAGAATGACTTTGTTTCCCTAGGAGTGGCTGTCCCTGGGAACCAAAAGGAATGATTGTGTGTGAGAAAACTACATCTGTTTTAGGAAATTTAGCAGATTTGAATAAAAAAATAAGTTACAATGACATTTCTACATTCAAGAAATATTTGTACCTATTCATAGGAGAGGATCCTTAGAACATAGCTAGAAAAATAAAGACAGGGCTGCTTCTGCATCCAGTAGAATGCTGGCTGCTATGTAGTCCTTGGCTTTTTCAGCTAACATGGCTTTATCCTCTTCCCTTTACAACCCAGTCAGAGAACAGAACTGTACTGTTGTCTCCCGCTCCTGATGCTGACATCTGACTAGGACTTTCCTGTTAAGGGCACCGGCTTCTCCTCTGCCCTTTTACGTTTCTGGCTTGCAACAGCCCCTCCTTCCCATGGCCTTTGATTATGGAGCCCTCCTTCCCATGGCCTTTGATTATGGAGCCCTCCTTCCCATGGCCTTTGATTATGGAGCCCTGCCGTGGGCAGAGCTCTGCACCTGCTGTTTTGCCTGCAGGGCTCCAGGTGTAATTCATTAGGAGCGTTGCTTTCCCAAATTGTTTTATATCTAAGGTTTAGAGCACTGGTTCTCAATCTTCCTAAAGCTGCCACCCTTTAATATGGTTAACATCCTCATGTCATGACCCACACACACACAAAATTGTTTTCACTGCCACTTCCTCATAGTAGTTTTGTTACTGCTATGAATCATGTTGTAAATATGCAGCCCCAGAGGGGTGGCACCCACAGGTTGAGAAGTGCTGGTCTATAGGGTCTGCTTTGTAGGCAGCCAGTGCTAAACACAGGTAGATGCTGTCTCCCCACAAGCTGTTTGACCTTTCTATAGGTGCCTTCCCAGTCTAACTCCAGAAACTTCCCCTTCTGCAGGCTTCAAAGGCAAGTCCAAGCCCAATCTTCTAAAACAGGAGACAAGCAGCCTGGCCTGTGGGCTGCGCATTCTCTTCCGGATGTACATGGACGAGAGCCGAGTCAGTGCCTGGGAAGAGGTCCAGCAGAGGCTTCTAAAGTAAGGCTCGTGGATGGTAGCTGTGTGGACGAGAAAAGGGACAGTAGAAGCAGCAGATGACTGAACCTTTAGAATCTGGAAAATGAGTATGAAAATTAGTCACCTTCCAGAGCATTCAGCCCCTCTTCCCTGCAAACCTGGCATCGCACCTGTGTCATAGGCTGCCTGTGAACTCTTGTGTGTGCTTCCTGGTGTCTAGACCACAGCAGTACCTGAGCAGGTCATGTCTAACATACAGGAAGGACAAAGGAGAAATCTTTATCACTCAGAAGCTTGATCTTGACTCCTTTCCAGTGCCCAAGATAGGTCTCTCTTATAAAGCAGCTGTGAAAAGTGACAGGTTGCCTCATCTGCCTGCATTTTTTTATTAAAAACCTATTTGGAGATTTGTTGTTCTTTCTAGATTTTCCAAGACAGGATCTCTTTGTGTATCTTTGGCTGTCCTGGTACTCTGAGGACCAGGCTTGCCTCAAACTCACAGAGATCTGCCTACCTCTGCCTCCCAAGTGCTGGGATTAAAGGCGTGCGCCACCACTGCCTGGGTGAAGTTTTGATTAGTTGAATTTGTTTCATTCTGTTTTACTTCATGATAAGTAAGTTTAGCTTGTGCTTGAACTGAAAGGCTGTTTAGGAAAGACTGTGCATTGCTTATTTCTGTCCCGAGAGCAGTGGTTCAGTACATCTCAGAAGTCATTGTCCCAATCTCCTATTTTATGGACAAAACTAGTCAGGTGCAGAAGAGGCTGAAGCTCACAGTCAATGAAGGGAAAAGCCACCAATTTCAACCCAGGTTTCACACACAGCCTACACACCTGCTCTGTCACTCAGGGGCTCTAAGTGAGAGAGAAAATGGAGGTGTGGGTTTCCCACAGTTCCCAGTGGGTTCCTTTAATGTTTTCTTCCTAATTTGAAAAACAAGTCTTGTTGCCAAGTTAACAAATAGGATCCAGCCAATTCGGCAATAGTTAATATTCCCTGCCCTCCTTTGTCTCTGGAGCTGAGTGCAGACTAGTAGGTCTCAGTATATAAAATGCTGCCTTCTCTTTTGCAGTGTCTGCAGTGAAGCACTGAGTTACTTCCTCACTCTGACATCCGAAAGTCACCGGGAAGCCTGGACTAACTTGCTTTTATTGTTTCTAACTAAAGTTCTAAAGATCAGTGACAACAGGGTAAGTATGAGGCTCCCTGTCCATCCCTGTCCCTTGTAGTCAAGGTGAACCGTCACCTACACTAAACCTAGGCTACGCAAGCTCCTTGTTTTCTAATCAGCAGTTCAATTAGAATAGGAATTAGAATCCCATCAGGCACAATTGATGAGCTCCTCAGCATTGAAATCCCCATTATGACCCCTGGAGTTACTAAAATTCCCCCAGTTGAAAACAGGTCTCCAGCCCACACAACCTGATCCTGAGCCTCTGCCTCACCATGTCTGATTCTTGGGCCTGTGCACCAGGCTGCATCCAGCCTTTAGTGTATTTAGTAGCTCTTCAGTTAATCAGAGTGAACAGTTATGCCAGGAAAAATAAAGACAAAAATTATCTATATGTAAATGTAGATTCAACTTTCCTCCCTATCCTGCTTACTTTTGCTCAATATACAGAAAAAGTATCTTAATTTTTTAAATGTCAGATATGTAAATAGAACATTTTTTTAAAAGAGTAAAGAACCAAGTGGACTGGGTTTGTGCCCATTTTTTTGTTTTTAATTCCTTTCACGCTTTCAGTTGTATAATCCATGTCCTTAATACTTGGGCAGACCTGCCTCTCTACCATCAGGGCTGCTCTAGCTTGTAAAGGCAGCTTAGCTTCTGTGGTTTGTATCACAAGCAGTACTAATGGAGACATTTATCTCCTCCCCCCAGTTTAAAGCTCATGCATCATTCTACTACCCTCTCTTATGTGAAATTATGCAATTTGACTTGATTCCTGAACTTCGCGCTGTACTTAGAAGATTTTTCCTGCGAATTGGAATAGTTTTTCAGATATCACAACCACCTGAACAGGAACTTGGAATAAACAAGCAATGATGAGAACTGAATATTTTTCTGTTGGTGTTTACATTCCTCTGCTCTACAAAAAGGACCCTGGAGCAGAGGTTTCCTACTGAAAAATTGTTTCTCTGAATTGCAGTGTCTGAGAATTATTGGTAAAGCTGCTTAAAGCTATAACTCAGTCGGAACACTCCATGTGGTCCCTTTAGTAGTCTGGTGGCTTCTCTGTCATGTTGGGCCCACGCTGAGCAGAAAGCCTGTTCAAAGTGTCAGCTTACCTTCATGGGTCCTTCCTTGTCCTCTGAGCAGGGTGAGCCCCACACACTTTTGGCAGGTACGGAAATGAAACTTACCCAAAGAAGTATAGATATAAAGATGGAACTTCTGCAAGAAGTACAACTCAGGAGAGCTGTATTTTGAAGGATAAAATGTTTATAATTGGGGGGAGAGAAAATTATTGCTCATGGTAAAAGATATTTAGCAACTATGGTATTCTTACTCTGAAGATTTTTGCACACTCAGGCTATCTGAGATACTGGGAATCATCATCTTTCTGTGAAAATGTACAGAGATGCAGGTCTGTAATATAAAAATCTTAAACATATTGTTCCTCCTGCACTGTTTTATTTCTTTATTTTCTTATCTACTTGCTAAATCCCATAATATTTTGTCAAATGCACTAAAACATTTGGGTTGAACTTTTGTCTTTTGGGGGGAATGGTCATTTTGAGGGCTTAATATGACCTAAATCTATTGTGGCCAGTGCTTGTCAAGATCACAACAGGAGGGGAAACCACCAAGATAGGAGACATCCGTGCTGACAAGAACTACCTGTGACATACTCCTAGGGCTTTAAAGATGAGCCATTAAAGTAGATGACTTTTCACACAGACTGAAACTTGAATCACTGCAAAATTAATCTAGGTTGCTGTCACTTTTTCTTTTGGGTGGCGGGGCTTGATGTAGATTTTATTCTATGTACAGAATTTAATGTTGAATATATTAAAGTAACAAATCTGGCATGGTTTGGGGAGGTTAGATTTACTGGAAATGTATTCATACTGTGAAATGTGCTGATGGTTAAAATGAAAAGCTTGTCAAGCATTCCATATTAACAGTGGATGTAGAAAATTTTTTCAGATGGATAAAATGTATATGGTACAGATGTAAAGTTTTCTATGTAAAAAATTCTGTACAACTTTCTGTACAATATTGATTCTCATCTGGCATATCTAATCAGGTTATAGGTCAATAAAGTTTTTGAATTATTTCATCAATGCAGTTAAAACTGTGTAACCTATAGCCCTGTTTTCATTGATGTTTTTTAAGTCCAAACTATAAAAATGATTTTTAGCTACAAAGACACTTCTTTGCAGTCTATGCATTAGGTCCTTCACCTTAGTCCTAGGAGATCCAAAAGTATATTTACTAATCAGTGATAAAGCTATTTACTATGAGACTGGAAAAAGGCTCCTCCTGCCTTCGGAGGGTTTGTAATGTGGCATTTTGTAAAGGAGTCAGTCCCAGCTATGCAATATCGTTAATATCAAGAAAGGAGATATTGTAGTCTTTGCTTCCGTATCTCTTCAGAGCAGCCTTGTACAAAGCAGGATACATGGTAGAACTAAAAGCCACTTTGCTGTCTGCTGATCTAAGCCGTCTCCTTCCATGACTGGCAGTAGCATCCTCTCTAAGAGAACACAGTCCTTCTGTCAGACACTGACAGGAGAAAATTTATCAATAGAGCAAAACTGAACATAAAAATTGCATGTAGCCCCAAACAGGAATACCAGAAATTTCTCATTTCTGGTAAACTCTTCTGTCCCTGGAAATGTCAGAGAGGCAGTGGTTGGGTTGTCTTCAGCTGTCATCATGGTATGTACTGAAGACCCTAATCCAAGTAAGGATTATTTTTTAGAAGTTGAACAAGTTTTTTCTGAAGTATCATTTACTACTGATTAGCCAAGGGTCTCAGGAGTGGACAGAAGACCACTGCCTCTGTCCTTTCCCGGTGGGAGCTTTTTGGGCTCTAGAAACCTCAATTCTGCTTCAAGTAAAGAAACTGACATTGGTAGTTAACAAAAATAAAACTTTATTTGTATCAAGAAATAGTGAAATCAGATAAATTAATAGCTGAGTATGCTTTATCAACATTAAAAATAAAATGGAGGCAGAAGATGTAACATTTAGTCATGGCTCTTGGAGGTAAGATGTCACAGCTCCTTCCCTCCTATAGAATCTGTAGCTACAAAGGTCACGAGAATGAGTAGCTTGTGAGTCGCTCATTTACATAGCAGCTGGAATAGTCACACCTCCAGCGATGTGTTCCCTAAGAACTGTTTTCAATATAAGCTAGCAGTGACGAGTGTGCTAGTGAAAATGTGCTCTGCTTCACAGTCCTGTTTGCACTAATCTACCCCCTCTTAATGGCGAGCAGAATTGAATGCACATATGGTAGTTGAATCAAGAGTTCATTACCACTCATGGCAAAACTGCAAAAATAATTGTATACAATTATGTTATAAATCAAGAATCAGGGATTTTATATACATTATATTATATATGTAACATATCATCATGGGAAAATACACTTTATATATAGCTAGAACATAAATAATAAATATTTAGGTAGGGCTACAAGCAAGACATTCAAGATACAGCTCCTTACACTATAAAAGGCACTGCTGGGTCTAGAGAGGGTTTATTTTAAGTTAAGCATGCGCAGCAGACAGGCCCTGCCAAGTGAAAGTGCCTGGCTTTGCAGGAACCTGCTGCTGCTGCTCCTCATTCAGCTGCTCTGCCATGAACCGTTTCAGAGTTTCAGAGGTACCCGGGCGGAGCCAGGGCTCAGTTTCCACAGAGTTGGATCCATCCTCACCCAAGTGTCTCATGATGTCATCAGGGTCAACCAGTGAACTCTCGTCATCTATAAGAGGCAAAAGAGACAAGTCGGGTGGCACGTGACATACACAGGGTACCTATAGTCCAGCCCATTAGAGCTCTGCATCTCTTTACAGAATCACAACTCCTCCCCACAACAACTATCCCTTTGGCAGTATGAGCCCATGCATGGAAAGGGCTGTGTTGGGGGTGGGGAGAAATAAACTAACTCCATGGCACTGCAGCAATAAGAACTTTGAACTGTACCAAAGGAGACTCTACCAAACATGAGACATTGATTATAGAAATATAGACTATCTTATTTCGTCTCTGTTACCATTAGGAAAAATAGCAGAGTTTGAGGAATACTTGTCCAGCCTTATAGCACTGATACAGGCATGTCAAGAGTCATTCGGAGGAAATTACATCTGCACTAATCTAAAATGGCCCATTAAGAGGGGACTTGTTTATTAACCACATCTGATGTTACTCAAAGTCTATATATTTGACTTAATAAATATAAAATATGAAAAATCTGTCTTCCTACCCTGTGATGTCAATTTCTTTTTCTAAAAAAAAATGACATCTCCTGGCCTGGGTTAGCTCAGCAAAGGGGTGTGCAATCAGTTAATGAGCAATCAGTCCACATCGTACCACAAAGCTCCTGTTTGAAAGGACAGTGTTAAAACAAATAGTTTAGACATTGAAAACCTGAAAAGAATCTTAAGTTTTTCTATCTCTTCTCAAATATATCCTTCTGAAGTATTAGTTCAAGCCTGATTCTAAAACAAGAGGCACTTCTAGATACACATTAAGGGAAATGCTTTTTCATTATCTTCACCATTCCATGTTTTCTACGATATGAAATAAAAGCACTATTCCCTCAATTTACCATGTCTGCATATTTGGTAGAAAAGTGTATACTGTCAGAACACATCGCTCCTGGAGTAGAGAGGTTTAAGAAAGTTGTAACAACAAAAGTACTGCAATGCAGTTTAACAGACCAAAGAATTCTGTAAACAGGTCACTCTACTAAAACAACCCTGACCATCATCCCAGGGACTGGCAGCCTGGTTTTTTTGTTTGTTTGTTTGTTTTTGCTTTTGTTTTTTTTTCAAAGGGTATGTATGGCACAGGCTGGCAGAAGAGGTCTGAAGCTGCCCTGTGCTTTTTGGAAAGTTTCACCCAGAACCATTCATAGAATCAGCTTGTTGGCTTTGAATATTAACTGAAAACTATTTTTCTTTCTTCCTGGTGCAGAAATCCAAGTAAAGATAAATTTTTCCTTATAATACTACAGACTTAAAATAAGATGAGTCACTTAAAACCGAAAGCTTCCGGTCATTCCTTGCTTCAGTGAATAAATACCTAAGTGTGCGGCACTTCGCCTGATGAAACACTGAGGACGTACTTCATACACACCACTCTCCTGGAGCTGCTCAGGGTCTGCTCTTAAAGGGCACCTGCTAGTGTCAATAATCTGCTGCAGGGTTAACCTCAAGCCCAGGATTAGAAGGCTAGTTATGCCCTTGACCATAAAACTCAAAGGATTTCAAAATTCTCATTTCCTCCAAATGTGCAGCAGCCAGTGAACATCTGCATGGTACCTGTGTTAGTGGGTTTCTTCTGATGCTCATTTAGTCTTCTCATTCTATCTTCATTTCTCGTTCTAAGCTGTTCGATATTTACACTGGAGACAGATTTTAAAGAGAGACCATCTGGTGGTATGTGGAGCCGACTACTATCCTAAAAGAGAATTTAGAAACACTCGCAACAATCAATCAACATAGTTGTACCCTGGATTAATACATACATACTATGAAGAGCAAAAACACAGCGTATGGCTCCTGTCTTTGCAAGGTCAGGTGACTGTCAGGGCTAAGAAGTAGCATTGTGATGACATAAATGCTGGTAAGATGAATAAGGTTCGGGAATTATAGGGCACAAAAGGAAAACACAGTAGTAGCTGAGGGTTAGTGCTCAAGATAGTGTGGCACTGCCAGGACAGACACACAAAGCAATAGAAGAAATTAGTCATGGTATTTTTCTTAATAAAGACCAAACAAAATGCAACAGGAAAAGAAAACAGTCTTTTCAATGAACACTGCTAGAGAAACAATGTCTGCATGCTAAAGGTAGAATTCATACTCTAGATCTCATATGCAAAACTAACTCAAGTGTATCAAGTAAAAAATCTTCATGGTTTTATATTAAACTAATTTCTTATGTAAGATCATAAAAAATCCAAATGATAAAACTGGTAATTTGGACCTTATTAAAAGTTTAACGCATCTATGCTTCAAAACCTACCAAGATGATAAAGGACAATCTTTTTAATAGAAAACATTTGCAAATCTAACATCAAATGTATACTTTTTTTTTTTTTGGTTTTTCGAGACAGGGTTTCTCTGTAGCTTTGGAGCCTGTCCTGGAACTAGCTCTTGTAGACCAGGCTGGCCTCGAACTCAGAGAGATCTGCCTGCCTCTGCCTCCCGAGTGCTGGGGTTAAAGGCGTGAGCCACCAGAGCCCAGCCATCTGAATGTATAGAGATCCTAAGTTTCACCAGTGAAGATACTACACTCAACTGAAAAGTGGATAAAGGGTCTCCAAAGCAGATCCACAACTGGCTAGGAAGCACATGAGATAGTCGATGAGATGGGCATTTTAGTTGTAAGCAAATGGAAAAATAGGAAATTCATATACTGCTATAAATGAAAAATATTTGAAAATGGTGACCATGTTTTGGGAAAATCCTTCAAAATGTTAAATTCATACAGTGATCAAATAATCCAGTAATTCTGTTAGGCACACACTCAAGAGAAATAGGTAAAGAAAACAAAAACCCATATGAAACTTGTACATGAATGCTAAGATCCATCTTAGTCATGACAGCAAGCATGTGACACTAACCCCAGTATTCATCACCTGTCGAATGAATAAGCAAACTAGTGCCTACATATAGTAAAGAGGAAACCGGTGTTAACACATGCTCTAAGATGGATGGCCCTTGAGGAAGAACAAGAAATGGTTATATGAATATTTATATGAAATATGCAGAAAGACAACACAGACCAAAACTGATTAGTATTTACGTAGGGCAAAGAAATGGGTCTACCTGATAAGGCTAGCCATGCGATTATGCTACTTAGCAGACAGTTCTTGAGCTCCTGACTACTAGTATATGTCCTATAAATGGAAATAGAGAGCTTAAGAAGCTGTCCAAAGTTGTCTACCCTAAGAGGAACATGGTTTGTTGAAGCCTCCAACGCCTTGTATTAACTACACTGTAAAGCTGTGGAAAAGAACATGGGTTTGAATCTTAGCCCTCTTACCTATCAAGAAAATCACTTGACCAAATGGAGCTGCCACCATGTTATTTCGAGGCTTATGATAAATGCTATTGGTTGTTTTGTATGGCTTCATTAAAGCCCGTATGTGGGGAATAAGATAAAGATGAGGCACTAAGTTTAGCATTTATAGGAAAAGATATCTCTGTCATTTACAGAGCTACATATTTACCATCATTAATAGTTACAAGGTCACCTCAGTAACCGACAGCAGAACCAAGACTCAGACCATACCTACTTGCTTGGTTTTCAAAGCAAGTCCCTTCCCCATTTTTTAAATTGTACCACATAAATTGAGCCCAAGCTTTGAATCATCTAAACTAAGATGTGGGAGGGAGACAATCATACGTACAGAATCTAGTTCTTTCAATTTGTTCCTCCTGCGTTCCCTTGCAGAGGGCAGCTGTGATGGTGGAGGGAAGACATCCTCTTCAATGGCAGGATACGTCTCACCATAAGCACCTAATGGGTCCACACAAAGAAATTTTGAATTTTAGTCAGAGCTAAGTCTCAAGAGTCTGATATATTTTCTTTAATTGCTTTATGGAGATGCTATTTAGTATACAAGTTCAGTGATTTCTTCAGTGAGTTTGCAGTTGGACAATCATGACTATCTAGAATTTCCATCGTCTCAAATAGCTCCCTATGCTCACTGGCAACCACTCCCCAGGCCCAGTCCAACATTCTCTTCCCTAAGATTGCCCATGAGCGGAATTCTACAACACAGTCCTTTGTGTCTCACTGGGCATGTGTCTGAGGCTCATGTGTCATTTCATTGCTGAGTCGCATATTTCATTATATGGATGCATCATACTTTGCCTCTGCACTTGCCAGCTGGTGAATATCGCTACTTAGTGGCACTTGAATGATACCACTTGAGGAATATTCAGTCCATCTCAGTGTGGACATGATTTCTCTGGGATGGAAAATAGGAATTATTGACAGGTGTTAGTGACTGCTCAGCATTCTGTGTGGCTGCCACACTACTTCCAGCCTAGCACAGCAGTGCACACTCACAGTCTCAATACTCAAGAGGAGGAGGATCAAAGTTTGAGTTTGACCTGGCCACAGTGAGTTCCAGTTCAGCCTGTGCTACAAAGAGAAATCCTATCTTAAAGGTCTAAAACAGACACACACACAGGGGGAAGGGGGGGGTGAGGGGATTACAATTTTAACATAACACTGGTAAATTAAATACACTCACCAATAAAAGCACTATCAGATTCCAGTAATGAATTTTTTAAAAAGTCGTTACTGTCATCTCTGGGCTAAATTTTAAAAAAGAAAAAAACAAGTCACATGTTAATGGCTGTTTTAGTCTGGAGTAGGAAAATACATCACACTAAGAGACAGTGCAGGTTTCTACTCTAACCCCCAACAAGACAATAAAAGAGATGACAGGAGGGGCTGCTTCCCTCCTAACAACCACATTCCAGTATCCAGACAGCCCCATCAAGACACCAGACAGCAGGAAGGCCTGAGAATGACATTTACTAACTCCTTACTGCCCTCTTGTGGTTGTCTATGGAAATCGTATGAAGCCGTGACTCTAAACATTAAGTATTAAATCTTTAAAGTGCTACTGAGGTTCTCCTGTCTTTTGAGTGGGTCAGAGTAGTCTGCTTCCTAAATTCTTCTGTGATAGGAACTGGGGCTATGTTACTAATTCTGAAAAGTAGGTAGATGACAGTCCCGTGGAAAGTAGGAAAGATGCTGTCATACACACAATAGCCCTCGGCACAGCAACCTCCACAAGCACACTAGAGGCGCAGAATGACACACTGTAGGGAAAACCATGAGCCTGGGCTTACTACAGTGAGATCCCAAGTGGGAAGTTGTACGATAACCACCTTGTGTGTTATTAGAAGTCTACAACTTCCATGTGATCTCTGCACTTTGCTCCAACATGCTACCAATGAATTAAGGCAGTGAACTTGCTCCTGCTGACTTTTTTTTGTACACTCAACTCTTCCATATATTGAACTAATATCTTCTCTTTGACTGCTGATTCTACTGTAATGACAACTGCCTTACACTATACGCTATTCTATAGAATTTGCTTTCTAGAAAAAAAAAACAAACAGGATGGGGGGGTTGTTTGTTTTTAACAGTCATGATAAACTCTTGGCTTATTTTGAGCTTCTCAGCCAAACCTGCTAGTAATCCAGATCTTTAACCAGAATCCCAGATAGTAAATTTCATTATCTTTTGCATGGAGTAATGCAGCCATCATACACGGATTGATCTACAAACTGCGGTCTTCCCAAAGAAGCCAAGTGCCTCAGGCCATGTGCTGCAGGACAGGTAGGTCTGGAGCCCACCCGATTCAGAGGGGACCTAGATGGTGGCCCTGGGTGAGCTGCATCTTCGGAACTGGGGAAAGGCTGGCAGCAGCCTGAGAATCTCTAGCCCCAGTGTGTTCACTGGGATCATAACCACGTGCTCATTTCAGCTGTTTGTCTGATACACAATTCACACTGGCTGTGTCAAACAGCCCTCAATCTTCCCAACCCCGAAATTGATTTTTCTTGCTTCTCCACCTACCAACCCCAAACCTATCGGCTTACTAAAAGAAAGGCATTTTCAGAGCACGATCCACCTTGCCTCTGCCTGCACCGGCACATCTGCCTAGATCCTCACAGGAACTCCTCCTGTGGGTCTACTCTCCACTCTGGGGCACAGGAGGTGTCTCATCACCCACACTGTGGATGGCCTGTCTGTTTCCCGCTCACCCTTGCTCCAGCCTCTGCTCAAGTAGTCTTCCTCCAGGGACTGCCCTGTTTTCCACAATTACCTCCCCCATAACTATTGTGCTATAAATTGGAAGTCCAGCCGGTCCAACCCTCTCCAGCACCCGTTCCCTGCTCTCACCTTCCCAGCAGCACCAGAGCAATGTGTCCCCTCCTCTCAGAACAGAAGGCAAGCCTCCAGGGAAAAGGGAATTTTTTTTAATACTCTCCAAGACTCCTGTACCCTGAACACACTCAACAGTTTCTGGCCCAGGGAGCAATGATACTTGTTGATGCAGCCTTCATACCATGCCACTTCAGGTAAGAGTAAGGTACCACACTTGTTTATCTTCTACACTGCAAACCCACTTCTGCTGCTGCTAACAACTCTGCAACCAGTGTGGCCGGGCCCGACAATAAAGAACTTCTCAGTTCTATGTGTTATCTCCCTTACCCTACAGTCACCCTTGCACACGTTCTTATTTAATAGAAAGTATACACAATATATATGTCAAACCTATCTATACCTTGCAAATAGTGAGTCTTTGTACTGATTCTCACAATAAGCCCTGGGAAACTGCGGCATAAAAATTAAACAATCTGCCCACCTCCCCCAAATGACACAGCTAACAACACCAGCCAGCTCAAGCCACAAGGGAGTTATTCTTACCCATTACAGCCAATTTTCTCTACACATCTTAGCTACATATCTTTGGACATTGCACTTGCAACTTAAATTATGTTTTAAATATAAAGAATAGTATGGAAATATTCAAAATTGAGAATACTCATTTAGCATAGACCCCAAAATCTAACTTGACAATGTGAATCGATTGCTTACCATTCTGTGCCCTTGTCCTTTCCCGTTGTAGATGGTGTCTAGATCAGCTGTAGTCAACAGAATAACGGGTAAACATTTAGATAAGGTTAACAAATGAAATAAATTGCAGATCTCCTATTATTAACTTCTACTGAAAATTATTTTTACCTCACACACAACAGTCTTAGAAATGATGCTACTTGCTCATTAAATCTTGTATCTATACTGATAAATGACTCACTAATAAAATCTTTGTTAACTTTGATATCTAAAAAAATTAACATAGGATTTCTTTTTTAACCCTCTGTCTTGCTCCTGTAGTCTCTGCACAAAGCCACGGCTTAATCAGGGGTGGGAGTAAGCTAAACTGCGGGCAGCCAGCCCTAGGTCAGTAGCCAGGCATCTGTAGCACGGCAGCTTTCCCACATAGAAGTAATGCCACTGTAGTGATGGCCCACATCCTTTCCATCTTTGCGACTTAGGCAGATGGATACTTGTAGTAAGAAATACCTGTACCTATCTGGGAACCATGTTAGTCTTGCTGTGCCTAAACTGGTACGATCCCACAAAATCAGATCATCATTTGACATTTAAAATTCTGTTCCATGAGGAGGGATGATGTCTCTTGTACAAGTGATTGTCCAAGTCTTGATCTATGAGCTCAGCCTAAGGTATCAGATCACGTCCTCCTGCCTGTCACACCTCCCGAGGTTAGGGACCTTCCTCAGATTTTGCAAGCCATATCAGTCCACCAAGAAATGGTCTCAAATTTCCAAAAAATAACAAGTAAGATCAAGCCTAGCCTAGGCTTAATGACTCGTTTTCTTTGGCCACTCTCAATGGCCTGCAGGCTGGCAAAGAACAGGTAAAGTCAAATGTCCACGTGTGCTCAGGAAGGCCCAAGGATGCTGAGACAACTCCACCCTACCTCTAGGCGCACTGACCCTGTGCACCTGCGAGTTCCACATTGCTGTAGGCTTAGATCCCTTTACAGTGTTCACATCTGGCCTCTGACTTCTACATCATCAGTCCCTTCAGAGCGGCAGCCTAGCTTGCTGTCCACCATATTCTGTCAGTGTGCCTAATATCATTGGACTAGATTTAGATAACTGGATAATTAAACAAAAACATACACTCAGATCTGATACTCCACAGATTTTTGTCTGTTTTTGTTTTTTAAGAAAGGGTTTCTCTGTGCAGCCTCGGCTTTCCTAGCTAGAATTAGCTCTGTAGACCAGGTTAGACTTTAACCAGAGATCCATCCGCCTGCCGCTCTGCCTCTTGAGTGCTTGGATTAAAAGTGTGCACCACACCGTGAACAGCTGTATTCCAAGAAGACCACAGCGTGAACAGCTGTATCCCAAGAAGACCACGCCATGAACAGCTGTATCCCAAGAAAAAGGATACAACTTACTGGACTAATCAGAGCACGCTATGGAATGTGTTCCTTTCCCAACTCTATGGCAAAAGGCTCGCATGAGCATGGAGCTGCCAGTGCAATGGCCTGCCTGGGATTGAAGTCAATGCAAGAGGCAGTAAAAGCCAAAAAGGCTGGACAAAGTGGCACATGCCCATTCTATGAGCCCTCAGGAAGCAGAGGTAGGATGACTGCTCCAAGTTCAAAGCCAGCCTAGTCTTCACAGTGAATTCCAGGTCAACTAAGAAGATAGATTGTCTTAAAAAAAAATTTTTAGCCGGGCGGTGGTGGCGCACGCCTTTAATCCCAGCACTCGGAGGCAGAGGCAGGCGGATCTTTGTGAGTTCGAGACCAGCCCGGTCTACAAGAGCTAGTTCCAGTGCAGGCTACAAAGCCACAGAGAAACCCTGTCTTGAAAAACCAAAAAAAAAAAAAAAAATTTTAAAAAATGCTGACAAGAGGGCTCGGTTCACTGATCTTATAGGACAGGAGTTGGTTCCCGGCACCCACCTAGAGGCTCACAACTGCCTAGTTTGTTTCAGGGATCCCACACTCTCTTCTGATCTCTGAAGGTACCTTTACCTATGTGTATATGTCCCCTCAAATATAAAGAAATATATATATATATATATATATATATATATATATATATATGCCCGTGTATGTGTGTGTATGTGTGTGTGTGTGTGTGTGTGTGTGTGTGTATATATAATCTTTTTTAAACAAATCTAGAAAACCAGCTCCTGAGCAGCTGGAGGAGGAAGGGCTGCAGCGCTGTCCACAGTGTACCTCCCGCACTGTCGTGCATTTTCATTCTGTTCAGTCTCTTCTGCTGCTCTCGGAGCAGGGCTTGCTGCTGAATCTCTAAGGTGTGATGATCTCGGGGAGGATCTGGGTACAGTAATTTCAGATCCACTCGTGTTTCTGAATCTGGTGCAAAAATTACAGAACTAAGTTAAACCTTGTTTTCAACTGAGATTTAGACAAAAAAATCTGTACACACATTTCTGAATATAAAAGTTCAAGGTCACTTGGGCTACACAGTGAGTTGTAGCTCAGCATGGCCCACAGCATACAAACCTCTCTCAGAAGAAAAACGAGGGGTGCGGGGATTAAAATGAACTATCAAGCCCTGAAAAGGGATTGAGGACAGCTGAGTGTGTCACTGAGTGACCAGTCTGCGAAGGCTGAATCTAATGATCACAGCGGTATCAACTATGACACTGCATAAGGTGCACTGTGGGAACGTAAAGGGTAAAAGGAAGGCAGGGGTGAACAGGTTTAGCCAAGGACGTTCAGGCCTGTGAAACTGTTCTGTAAGATCCTACAATGGCGAGTACATGTAATCACACAGCTATCCAAGCTGAGAGAATGCACACACAAATAAGCCCAAAGGCAAACCATGCGCGTAGCGAGAGAACGGTATATCCATTCAGGCTGGTCAGTCCGAACACTGTGTGCCTCTGAAGTGCAGGTGGCCATAATGGGGAAGGCTGTGCTGGGCAGAGGCAGGGGTCATATGGGAGCTCTGGACCTTGTTGGGGAGAAAGCTCAGTGGTACAGCACTTCACAAGACCCTCAGCTTGATCAACAGCATTGAAAAAAAAATTAGGTAGCAATCTTAATTGCAAATCAGAACCTCAGTCAAAGGCCATTACAGCAGACATGAAATTAGAGGACACAAAACTGATGTTCCCTAATGAAAAACTTTACATAAACTCGGCAGTATTATAATGAAGTCCCCAGAACAAGCGACTGACTGCTTGTGTGATGGGTTTTAACCTGCCCTACCCCAAGATGTCACCTAGAGCATAGGAGAGTCAACATGACAGCTTATGCTCACCTCTCTCTTTGAGCTCATTGAAGTCATGGATATTCTGAAAAGTATTAGCATCCAAGGCCTTCGGTGATGGTCTTCTGACGGGAGCTTGTACCCGATGTCTAGCCATGTCAAATATGTCCATGGGATTCCTTTCTCTTTTCCTATAAATGACAAACCACGATCAATATTCTTTATGGGTAGGAAACAAGTGCACATTCAATTCACTGTGAAAGCAACTTGGCATCTTTCACCATGGTTAGTATATAAGTTTCAACAGTCCTGCCCATCCCTGTGCTAAAATCTAAAGACTTTATAAGAGCATGGTGCCACCTGCCTGCAACCCTAGCATTCTAGAGTTCTAGGCCAGTCTCATAATTTAATGTCAGCTTGAGCTACATGAGACCCTGTCTCAAAAAAAAAAAAAGATCAGGCATGCTCCTTTTTAGCAATTGGATTTTAATGCCTTCATCTATAAAAATCCATTTTGAATCATGTTATAAGGAGAGAATTAAGAGAGATGTGAAGGACCATGCACAGTACATGCATGAATCAGGTGTCAGTCTAAAGCAGAAACTGCACACAGAACGTAATTCTGGTGCTCTGCTCCACACTGAGGGACCTGTACCGTGACTCTACAGAGCCTTCCCAACAGCCTGGAGCTACACGAGTTCAACAGTACTCAAGGGATGAACAAGCTGGCAGCTCCAGATGGAAGCTTTCGCTAAGGGTTGGCTGTTGTCATTCACCCAAAGGAAATGGATAGAGAATGGAAACTCGCTCTGAAAATAAGAACTAAATACCAATTAGTACTTCCTTCAACACTGGACCCCTTCCCTCTCTCCCTCCCCACCCTACCCCACCTCTGTGACACACGCAGGCCTGAAGCTCACTATGTACACCACACTGGTCTTGAATTCATAAAAGATCTGCTTGCCTCTCCCTCCCAGCACTTTGATTAAAGTATGTGTGCCACCAAAGCCAACATCTATCTTTTCTTAAAAAAAAAAAAAAATAGAATCTAAGTTATAGTCATAAACAATTAGACAGGAAAACCTGGGGTCCTTTCATGGGGTTTTCTTTTCTCTCAGGAAACATTTCGAAGGGCACAGCAGAGCCCTGTCACAGCTGGCTCATATCCCTGCCATGTAACTAGGAGGACAATTTGAAAGAAAATTCTGAAAAGACCTGCATCTGGCTGCTGAAGGAAACTTCTGAAAGCAGAGCCCTGCTGCAGAGACTGGCAGCGGATCAGCATCAGTCCTGGGGAGGGCTGGACTGCTGCGGGTCCAGAGGCTAACCACCTTACGTTGGGCTAAGTTCTGGCCCTCTGGGACAGCATTCCTTGCCTCCCTCTGTACTGGAACATCTTGCAGCAATAGATAAAAGCCTTTTTGCAATCATTTAACTTAGCAAAACACTAGTTTCTGTCAACCCAAGAGCTAATGATCCCATCAGAGAGCATCTTAGGCCTGTAGAAAAGCTCCTCTCCCTGATGTACCCACAAATGCATTTTAAATTTACCCTGATGTATGACTTTCTATGCTCTGTAAAACTATAAAAATGCCATGAAGCTATTTCCACATGGAACAAGGAAACTTAGGGTAAACTAAATCTGTGCTCCCAGGCCATGGTCAATCAGAAATGGTTCCAGAATAAACAATCTCTTTTATTCCTTTAAGATGAAAGCTGTGGTTTTTGCATTGACAACAGCTAATCTACAAAGACTCATTAAGACAATCACCAAAAGAATCTGCTAGGAGAAATTTACATTGGGCCCCTATCATCTCCATAATACTAATAAGTAAGGAAGTAAGATTTGTTTACAGTTAGGTTATCAGATCACATTTGCATGTGGTCTGTATCTTATTTATTCCTGACACTCGGGGAGCTTGATAATGCAGTAAAATGAAAAAGAAATTCTTCTTATGAAGCTGCTCTATGAAATTTGTACAAAGAACCAAACATTACATGTCTCTATGGTACATATTAATTCTATCAGTAATGTGTTTAACAGACCATTGTCAAAGTTATAATTCCAACTCCTAAAAGTTAAAATTCAAGGTTCACAAAACTTAACTCTTGCAAAGGAGTATGCGAGATTCAGTGAAGTACAACTAAACCACAGTTGCGTTCTGGTGGAGCCGACAGCACTGGAACCATATGGTGAGGGTCAGCATCGCCAACAATACAGGTGCTGTGTGCACTCTTGGCAGCATGCCATGGGAGAGCAACTCCTCAGCTACTTAAAAATGTTCTCCACCCAGTCCAGTCAGAGGGCAGCTCACACACTCTCACACTAAGGAGTACAAAGAATCTCTGGCCAGGATGGAGAAAAAGCCGCTCAAACACAGAGAGGCAAAAACGCCTGAGACCAGACCAGACTAGCCACCTAGAAGAAGCTGAGCTGCCTGGAAGAGGTTTAGACTAACTGAAGCACCAGGAAGGACCCTTCGACCTGTCAAGCGGCCTGCAGGCTGCAGTGCGCTCCAGGACCCTGCTCTGTGACGCAGGCTGCCATGCTGGAGCGGCTTTGGTGATGCAGCTGTCTGTGAGTCATTTCTGCTCCTGTAAGCAACCCCAAGGAAACTCACTGATTCAGCAAGTTGTACATTACTGCTATCTGTCCTTTGGACTCGTGGGCTCCCAATCTGGGATGAGGAGATGTGCGTGTTGTGTCTCCCCAGAAAAAATTACGTCACACAACAAATGTCAGCCTTAAACATACGCTTGTAATGCTAAGATATTAATGAGGCAGAGAGCTAGATGGCGGGAGCCTGGCTGTACAGATTTATTTTTCAAAGAAAGAATTGCTGTTCAGTAGCCCAGAAACAGTCTTCAAGCTCCCAGAAGACTAACCTATGGTACAGAAGCCTTGTTTAGAGAAGCTGAGCCCCCTAGCAATAATAGCAGCTTTGCTTTGCTGGGAAATAAGTATCTAACAAAAAAAATTACATTATTGAAGGAAAATCTAAAAATAATCATAAACCACTACTGTGTGTAATCATCTCAACCTTAGACTTTTCCATTCCCATCTCATTATTTCCCTCAAGGAACTAGATTTTTACATCTAATTTTCAGACGACACAGGAAGAGGGCAACAGGAGGAGGCTCTAAGGTGAACCCGCCATATTCCAGGAAGACGAAGACAGAGCACCTGAGAGGGATTGCGTCCTCACTGTCCAGGCGCAGCAGCCGCCCCTGCAGCCGCCTCTCCTCACTGCGCAGCTGCTTCCTCATCTCCGACAGCTCCATGATGACGTTCTTCTTCTCCTCTGCAAATTCCCAGGAAAGAGTTACAAATAATTAAAGAACAAAAGATTAATTGCCAAAACATAATCTGGCTTATTATAAAGGTAAAATACTGAGATAAATTTTACAAAAGATGTTTATGTGTGTTTTAAATATATATATCTACACATCATAATGAACATCATTAAGACCCACAATGAGAGTTTTGATAAAACATGGAGATATTCTCGGGCATACAGAGAGCAACTACAAAGGGCAAAGCAAGTTTGCACCCTCAAAGCTGACTAGCATGGCGGTTGCACAAATTACACATGAGAAAACACCAAAAGTCACAAACACAAAAGCCAAAACTGCAAATAAACAAGTTCAAACTGGTGAAAACCTGCTGAAGTCTGTCTGTAGAGTGTACCACTACAATTTGTGCAGGATGCGATGGGGGGCGGGGAGAGTAGACATAGCACTTCTCCCTACCATTTTTGCAACTTCCTACAGTTCTGTAATTATTTTGAGGTGACTGAAAAAAGTAAACAGCCTCTAGATTATAATGTACTACCTACCTTCTGCCCGGAGTTGGTTCTTCCTTGCAGGCACTGGAGGAGACTGTGCCCTGGACATAGAGCTTTCCTGTGAACAATGACAGACATGGTCAGCATTTCTTCTCTGTCCCTTGGTGTAAAAGGAAACCAAACTCCACACTGTAAAACACATCTACATCTGGTAACCTTGGTATGGGGAAGGCTCCCTGCCCCTGGCCAATGGGAATCCCTGTATCTGTATGCTGTAATTTCTGTCCTCAGCCCTTTCCCTACACCATCTATATACTTCCCCTGCACCATCAAATTAACTTAGTAAGCACCAATGCTAACTGCTTCCCAAACTACACATCTAGTCCAAAATGCCTTCCTCAGCCACAACTCAGTTTTCAAACTCCAATCTTAGAGTTTGAGCCTGAACATTCTCCTTGACCACTACCACTATGCACCTGTGTGCCCAGATCTCTCCTCAAGCTATCCAGTCCTCAGTCTCACATCAGGACTGCCACGGAAGCATCTTGTCCGTCCATCCGTGTCCGTCCGCAGTCTCCACCGCCCATGAGAACACTACACGAGCACAAGCACCCACTCGGCTCTACTTTAACATTACAAGGACCGTGGTGCAATTCCTACCACAGAACGTATGAATCACTCTCAGGAGCAGAAGCCAGGAAAATGTTCTTCTAACACACTTCTAGGCTTGTTCTGGTAGGTTCACATCTTTGCAGTCCACAAGCCCATGGAGCTAGGTCAAAGCCTATAACACCCCCATCCACTACCCCAACACACTGCATAGAGTCTGCACTCCCTGCTCCTTTGCACAAACACCTATCAGGCCAGGCCAAAGCAACCATAGAAGATTCTCCACATGGCGTGCCCCACCCTCATAGCTTGCAGGCACTGAAAGTCCATACCTTCTTTGTGCTTTACAGCAAATTCCTGCTGGTTGCTCAAGCACCAACTTAAAGGCTAACTTTCCTGGCTTCCTTTTGTCTGTAGATCAGTCTAAAACATAAAGGACTCAGCAAGTGTAACCACAGTTAAGAGACTCCACAAGCGTAACCACAGCTAGTTAGAGACTCCGCAAGTGTAACCACAGTAGTTAGAGACTCCACACATATAGCTGCAGCTAGTTAGAATATATTTTTCCTAAAAGACTTTCTTAGCCTGGCATGGTGGTGAACAATTTTAATCCCACTACTCAGGAGGCAAATGCAAGCAGATCTCTGTAGGTTTGAGGCCAGCCTAGTCTATATAGCAAATTCCTGGATAGCCAGAACTATAGAATGAGATCCTGCCTCACAACAAACAAATAACAACAACAACAAAAAAAAAGGACTTTTTTTAGGAGCTGAGACAAATACCTTTTGCTTTAACAGACTATGGCTTATTAATTATGACTGAATTGAATAAGAATTACGCTTTAGGGCACCAAGTGCTATCAGTTATAACTCTAGCAATAGGCAAACTAATGAAAACATTAGGAAACACAAAGTACCCCATCTCAAATAACTGACAATTAACTCTAAGAAAAAGTACATACATGGATGAAGGAACTTATGATGGTGTCGACGGAAGGAGGTCTTTGAAGTTTGCTTGCAATTTTGTTCTGAAGAGCAGGAACTACAGGAGAAGGCTGTCTCAAATGCTGCAAAAAAAAAAAAATCTTGCTGCACATACATTTCATTTACACATGCAAAGTATATATATTCAACAGTCACAGACCATTTAAGAAGTTCAGATAATTTTGTTTTTAATAAAATACTATTTATAAAATAGTCAAATTATTTCAGTTGCATGAGATCAAATTAGGTTTCTGGAGAAGAGAACCCTGTCTAATAATTGTGATTCATGATTCATGTACCAACTCTTACCATCAGCCCTGTGCATCCGAAACAGGAACTCCAAAAGCAGTCTTTTTGGTGAATTACATTTAATATCCAATATAATACATAAAACAAAGAAACACTAGATAAATGAAATTCATGCTCAAATTTTGGTTAGTATATACAGCAGCCAGTGACTCCGGTGAGCTGCTGTGAACCGGAGCCCACAGTTCACGTGGTTCCATCTGCAGGCCACATCTTAGGCAGCAAAGTTGAACACAGGACCACAGTAACAAGACTGAAAAAGGCCACTCATTAGGTAGCAGCAGCTCACAAACAAAGGTCAATACAGTGTAGGCACTGGGCTGAAGGGCCAGGGCAGATGGCAGCACCCTCTCCTCCCTCCCTACTGCTCCCAGCTCTGCCAGGCACACTCTCTGGGCCTGACCTGTCTCCATCTGAGACATACCTTGGTCTCGTCCCCAATCATATTTTCTCTCTCATAGTAGTGCTGAAGTTGCAAGTTATGCTTTTCTTCCTCTTCTTTCTTCTTTCTTTCTGCTTCTTTTCGTCTCTCTTCAGCTAACCGAATGAGTTCTTCATTTTTGAGCCTTTGCTTTAAAATTTAAAAAGACACACTTCTTGCATACATTTGCAGCACATTTAAAAATGTGTTACTTTATTTGTCTAAAAGTAAAGATTGAATACATAAGAGACACAGTGGTCTACAAAATGAAGACACTATCTACTTAATAAAGTAGCAGACATCTTATATCAGTCTGCAGTTAATAGCAGCTCTCTCTCAACCGAACATAAATAACATAAATGCTTCCCTCGGACGCACCTCCTCCTCCTTCTCCCTCCTCCTCTCCTGCTCCTCCTCGTACTCCTGCTGAATCCTTGCCCTCTGCTCCGCAAGCCGCTTCTCTTCCTTCTCTTCCGCAACTCTCAGTCTCTCGCGCTCTGCTTCTTCCCTTTGTTTCTTTTCCTCAATCTGAAGAAGTAGGATTAGTTATTGTTATGGCAAACTACTGACAAGTCAGAATATCACTTTTCCCTGGATTCTTACAGACTCCAAAGGTATGCCTTCTGTCCACAAGTTCCTCCGTTTTTGGTGCCCTGTATTTTACTAGGAAGGAGACAAGATACTGTTAAAAGCTGCTTGTCAGTTGCCATGTCTGCTTATCATGGACTGTGTGAACTTAGAAATGGACGTGTCCTCAATTTTCTCATCTACTAGGAGATATTAATGTTCGCTTCTCAAGAGAGTTCAAAGAATTACAATGAGACGATATAAAGAGCATATTAGTTCTTCCTGTGTATAAGTGCTGAGCAAATTCTGTGGCCGTATTATTCTACAACGACCATCACTAATCTCAATGTACTTGAACTTGAAGAGAATTCCCACACAAGAGTTAACTGAGCATGTTGGTCTCTTTAGGAAGGAACCATTTCCTCACAATGCTTTCCTCCCTACTGGCCGGTTAAGAACTGAAATCTCAGCTCAGGTATAGAGCCTGCTCAGCATACACAGGTCCTGGACCCAAGCCGAAACGTGTGCAGAGGCTGCAGACAGGACAGCAGAACATCAGACCTGGATGAAAGGAACCCCTAGGAAACAGTACATACCCTCTACGGATGAGGCAGCAAAGAAAAAAAAAACTTTCAATTTTCTGGAGTTCTGAGACAAAGTCTCACTCTGAGGTTGGCCTTGAAGTCACTAAGTAACCCCAAGATGGCTCAGACTTAAGGTGATCCTTCTGCCTGAGCCTTTCAGGTTCTAGAGTCCCAAGTGTGTGCTGCCAAGCCCAGCTGGTACTGTATAATTATGATTATCTTAAGCTTATAACAAATATGGAATCTTACATATTATCATTAATACTGTTTACAGACCTGTGTTTAAATACTTTTTTGAAATTAAAATTCAATCACACCATTTTCCCTATCCTCCCTCCATCCTCCCTTGCTCTATCTAATTCATGAATATATATAAAGAATATATGTCACATATATATATGTACACATGCATATATATGCATGCATGCTCACTCTCTCTCACACACACACACACACACACACACACACACAGAGTTGTACTCAGTCCATATGATGTTTGCATGTATATGATTCCAAGGTTAACCACTTAGCACTGGAGAAGTAACTGGCAGGTTCTTCCCTGGAGACAATTATTTCTCCTGTTCTCAACATTCCTTAGCTGCCTGTAGTTCTCTGTCTAGGGTTGGGGCCTCTGAGATTTTGTCCTTCTGTGTTAGCATGTCTACTGGTGTTGAGCTTGTCCGGGTCTTGCTCAGGCGGCCATGTTGATTCAGGGATAATCTCAGAAAGATTGTAAGACCAAGAAGAACAGGGAGTTTGTTGTGAGGCTGTCTCCTAGAGACACCATTCTCGATTTTACATTTTTAATATAGAATGTATTTTTATGCAGTCTGAAGTTCCTGTAGCTTTAAGGTTGCATGCTGTCAATATTTTATATAATGAGAATTTGAATCTTCCTATATGAACTACAGCCTTTCCTGATACTCCAACCCACTGAAGTGTGTGCGCGCACACTCACAAGGACAGGTCCAGAGAAAACACTGACGAAACAACAGAACCTGACACTTAGACCTGGATCTTTTCTCTCCCCTTCCAGAAGAAAAAAAAAAAAAAACATTACAGAAAATAACAGCAAAATTAAAATCAAATACTGCCAACATGTCAGGCATTAACAGAGCACACATCTGATGTCAACAGACATGCTTAGTATTTTGTAAAGAAGAAAACTGTCTTCTAGGTCAGTTTTCAAACTACGTAACACAAAAATACTTCATAATATATAATAATTTTAAATTAAATTTTTGATTAAATTATTAAAATTTATTTTAAAGCTGTATTTAAAAATCAGTCACAAACGTTAGTCAACCTGAACAGCATCAAGACCTCTGATGCATCAGCTGCGACTTCCCTGTGCAGACCCTGCGCTAAAGCATCTTTTCTCACCTCTAGGAACAAATCTGTACATTTCAAAACATTTAGTTCAGTTCTTAAGCTTTAGGTTTTGTCTTGTAAGATATTGTTGAAAAGAATAATAAACACCATTTAGTTATTTTGCATATCCTTAGAATTCCGTGTTCATTTTGTTTGAAGACAAATGAATTTTATGACCACTAAGAAAAACAATTGAGAAATCACCACTCAAGAGTAATTCCTGCCAGGAGGTGGTGGCGCACGCCTTTAATCCCAGCACTCGGGAGGCAGAGGCAGGCGGATCTCTGTGAGTTCGAGACCAACCTGGTCTACAAGAGCTAGTTCCAGGACAGGCTCCAAAGCCACAGAGAAACCCTGTCTCTAAAAACCAAAAAAAAAAAAAAAAAAAAGAGTAATTCCTAATTGCACTGAGGATGGGAAGGACAGTCAAAGCCTCCTCTCTTTCCAGAGCATGTCAGCATGCTACCCGGACAGGCTTCACATCACCTCTGCAGCTGTGGACAAACCAAGTGCCCGTGCTTAGTGGCACATCCTAAAATAGAGACTTTCTCAATAGAGTATGAACCTTAGACACTACATCTAATTATTTTGTGAATAAAGTGATTTAAAATCTTAGAACATTTAATAATTATACCTCACTCCATGGCAGACATGCTAAATAAAATAAACTTATATTTTGAGTTGCTGTCGTCATGGTAACAGAACCACCACAAGCACCCTCAAGTTCAGCAGCTGATTGATTGTGCACCACCCTCCACCTCCTGACTGCGTGCCTGATATCCATGGGGCTTCTGCTACCTGTCATGTTCTCTGTCAGTCAGTTCCATACATCCACTGTCGCTGCTCTACTAAGATGCCCATGCTTCTGGTCTACCCAGTGCTCCACTGATAACATCCTAACATGAATGCCAAGTCTACCTTAATGCCACTGCACCACGTAGAGTTCATAACACCTAAGAGCAGAACACATTCAACTGTGATCCTATGCGGACTGATGAGCAGGCTGGGAACAGATTAGCCTTAAATGTCGGGCTAAGGAGTCTAGACGTTTTCTGTAACCAGAGAGGCAGTAAGTTGTACCAGACTTTGAGTAAAAAAAAAAAACAAAAAACAAAAAAAACAGCATGTAAAAAAATTTATACCAAAGGAAATTTTACCAGACCCTCTGAGATATAAGTGTGTAGGTATAGAGGGAACGGAGGAAGAGAGAGAAACCCTGAATCCATTAAGAGCAGACATCCAAATCATGGGGGCTATATTCTCCTACTCAGCTCTAAGCCAATACTGTGGGTTCCCCAAGCTCATTGCTTAATAAACACTAGACATTTAAGCATCTTCTTTGGGAAAAGTTTCAACATTTCCTTACCTTAAATGCTGGCCACCTACATTCAGAAAGAGGCATATAACTGCAAAATGTCATTATATTAAATGTAAGTCTGCTTAGTTTTGTTTCCTGAGACAGAACCTTTTCATATAACCCTGACTGATTTTTCAATCCTCTTGCTTAGTCTGAGTGTTGAAATCAATACATGTACCATCAAACTAAATTAAAATTTAACTTCTGAGTACTTCTAGTTTGTACTGAGACAAAGACATCACATCTGCGGAGGGTGGCAGGACTTGATTTCCTACTCTAATAAGTATATAGATTCACTCTATATCACTGAATTTTACAAACCTTAACATTCATTGACTTAACTACCGATTGTCTAATGAAGTTTAGAAAAGATTCAGATATGAGTGAAATAGTGTGTTCTTAGCAATAGCTGAACCTGATATAAGCCAGACAGCTGGGTTAATATGCATGCATTTTAGAATTTAGTGCATAGTGGAAAAAATACTTGCAAGTTTAGTTTATTATTACACTTATTATTAAGAGTTGGAACTATAACCAAGCAAGGCTTTCACCTGAAAACGAAGAAAATTCTTGTATAATTCTTGCTGTTTAATCTGCATCTCCGTGGGCGGCTCACCGAATGTGTTCCCCCGCGCAAAGGGAGAGCTCTGAGTTTGCACAGCACCTTCAAAAGACAGTTTGCGAAAACACCATTAGGGAAGGAGCGACATCCTAATAAGCCCACATTGTGAAAGCAGTACCATACTTGAAGTCCTGGGGGTAGGGTCAGAGATGGAGAGCTGAGAAGAGTGAGCAGAGCACATAGAGGACAAGAGAGAGCAAACATAAGGATGTGAGGAGCTGGAAATCCTGCCTACAGCAGCGGGAAGACACCAAGGTATGTGCAAGCTAGCGGTCTGAACGTGGACAGCAGCGCAGGCTGCAAAATGAAGTTCACAACGGAAAAATGTACAGGAATAGCTTTTACTTAAGAACAGTTCTTAGGGGTTGGAGAAATAGCTTAGGGGCAGGGCTTAGCACATGTAAGACCTTGGATTCAATCCCCAGGGTTTGTGAAAAAAGGGGGAGGGGATAGTTATTAATCTATACGCATATCAAAATTTCCAAAAATTATTTTTAGAAATTGCTAATGCCAAAATTCCTCATATCCATAGCATAAATACAGGCTATAAGTCAGCTATGAAATAATTAATAAATTTAAATAACTATAATAGGTTTTACTTCTAAAACTACTGAGTTCAATGCTAGCATACACAGGCCTTGTATCTGTAACACACACAGAGTATCTTTTTAAGGGATATAAATGTAACAATAGGTTATTGGAGTATAGGCTTCTTATAAATCTCAAAGGAACTTATTTCAGAAAAGCTACTTGAAAAAAAATCCCTAGGAAGTTCTTTGAATGCAGAAAAAAAAATATGACATTTAAATTTAAGACTCTTTAAAAAAAAAAAGGAAAAAAAACACAAAAAAAATGAAGACTCATGTAACTTTTTATAGCCTTCTTAAATTACTGATTTCTTCTTCTTTTTTTTTTTTTGGTTGGTTTTGTTTATTGAAACAGGATCTTACTATGTATCCATGACTGATCTGAAATTCACTATGTAGACAAGGCTAGCCTCAAACCTGCAGCAATCCTCCTGCCTCTCTGCCTCTGCCTCCTAAGGCTGGGATTATAGGCCTGTGTCACCATGCTCAGTTACTCACTCACTCTTATTGTCAATTTGATGGCTTTCTCTCCCTTATTTGTGTGATCTTATGGAAAACTACTTGGGAGTTTAGCAGTTCAGGTCCCCTCTGCCTTTGTATTTAAATTCACTAATGTTTAGCTGACTGGATTAACAGATAAATCAAGTCAAATTAAACCTTGAATTGAACATCATGAGAACTTTTTCCAAAGAAAAAAGGTTCTACTGAAAGCGAACTGAGCTACAAAGGTTCTTTTAAATCTTGGGCAACTGTAGAAAGCTGATACTAAAATAAATGTGAGTACCTGTCTTTTTCCTTAATTTACCTGAAAATTTGAATTTTGTGACAATTAAAAGAAAGAAATATTAGATGAGATAAATCTGCTGAAAAAAATTTTTTCAAAGTATAGATATTTTCAAAGTATCTACTATGATTAGAGAGCTGATGCCGGGCAGCGGTAGTGCACGCCTGTAATGCCAGCACTCGGGAGGCCGCGGCAGGGGATCTTAGTGAGTTCGAGGCCAGCCTGGACTACAAAGCGAGCTTCAAGACAGCCAGGACTGTTATATAGAGAAACCAAAAAAGAAAAAAGACAAGTAACTAGCTACCATAGTAACTACAAAAAAACCTGAAGCCACATTAGTATTGGATTTCATAGCAGTTCACTTACGAACCTTAAAGTAAAAGAAAATTAAAAGTATGAGCCAGGCAGGGTGGTGCACACCTATAATCCCTGCACAGGAGAGGCTATGGCCTCATACTGTCTCAATTTTTCACCAAAAAAAAAGTCATTGAGAGATTCAAAAGCAGCCTAATGAGGCTGGGAGCAGCGGCACACACCTTTAATCCTAGCACTGGGGAGGCAGAGGTTGGCAGATTTCTATGAGTTTAAGACTCGCCTGGTGACACAGTGAATTCCAGGCAAAGCAGGACTACATAGTGAGACACTGTCTAAAAATAACAAAAGAACAAAAAAGCCCAATTAAGACAAAACGTCAGAGGACAATGAAGCTTTAAAACATAAATAAAAGAAAGTTTCAGATACATCCAAGTTTCCCAAAGCCTTTTAAAACTAGTAAGCAGCACATATATATGTCCACACACACACAGCTGTGTGCCTATGTGCACGTACACACACACAGCACTCACATACACATATATGGCGCAGCACAAATCAGGTAGCATTGGATACTTTCTTATATTTACAAGTTCAGTTCAAGTTAGTTCTACAGGAAAGAAAGCCTAGGAAATTTCAATTCACATGAAATGAGGAAACTAGACATTTCAGGACAGTTTTAATGTCTTGAGGATAAAGTATCACTACCCCACCTCCAGAGGAAAACCTGAGCTACTACAGGAAAGCACACAGGTCCGAGTTTGCTGGGCATGCTCAGTGAGGCTTATGCACTTGGGAAGGTCATGGACACTGTACTTTGCAGCGTCTATGTCTATAAGCAAATGGCTAACAAAGATAAGTCCTTAAGTCCTGAGCTCCGCGGAGTTGCAAGCACTACTGTGCGTGAAGAGACGGGGAGAGACCCACAGCACCAAGAGCCCCAGAGGCAGCGGCTAGGTCGAGCAGCAGTCAACAGGAGCTAAAATTTAATAAGATGAAAAAGTATTTGTTGTTTCTACACTACAATGAACAATTTCAGATTAAAAAAAATAATAATTTTACGAAAATCAAAGTTTCCAATTTTAGAGTTCTAAAAACTGAAGTTAGACACAAACAGTAAAAATCTACTGTGGTTCACGCCTTTGAGCCCAGCATTCAGGAGTCTGTCTGTGAGTTCAAGGCCAGCCTGGTCTACAGAGTTAGCTCCAGGACAGTCAGGGCTACACAGGCTACACAGCCTTGTATATAGGCTATAAAGGCTATAAACCGTGTCTTGAAAGACCAAAAACCTCAGTGCAAACAGTGAATAGGGCTGCCTATAAAACCAGCAAACAAGCCAGGCGGTGGTGGCACACACCTTTAATCTCAGCACTCGGGAGGCAGAGGCACGCGGATCTTTGTGAGTTCGAGACCAGCCTGGTCTACAAGAGCTAGTTTCAGGACAGGCTCCAAAGCCACAGAGAAACCCTGTCTTGAAAAACCAAAAAGAACAAACAAACAAACAAAAAAAAAAACAGCAAAAACCCTCTTCAAAGTTCAGGCCACAGACAGGACCAGTACCGTGATCAACATCACAGCCCCCTCTGACCTGCATAAAACCTGACTTCAAGATTAGTCAGAAATATTCCAGAAGGGCTTCCTACTGTAAATCTTTTTCCTATAATCAAAACGTCTATGAAAGTGTAAAAGCAGAGTCAAAACCACAATAAAAAAAAAACTATAAAAGTGAAAATCAGACTTTGTAGTGAATAAAGTCACTGTTCTCGGCATCAGTGTGAGATATAGATTCTTTACATTTGCTTTGGTTTTAAATGCATAGCATATTCACACATATGAAAGATGATGCCAACTTTTCCCAGCAAGCCATGGAAAAAGATACTGAGTAATTCCACCTTACAGAAACTTGGTTAAAGATGCTGCTAACGGTGTGTCAGCTCTGCCCGCAGGAAGATAGATTGAGACTAAACTTTCAGTTTTGTACAATGTGAAAGGCAAGAGATCACTTGAACAAAAACCTAGTTTCTTGTATAATTTATCCTAACATAACGACTATTTTCTCATTGATGCAGTCGTGGGTATGAGGAGCAAACTGAACATAAGTGCGAAGACCGACCCCTCCAGTACAGAAAGGAAAACATTAGCAGCAGCTACACATACATAGCAAGTTACAGAGCTGGGAAGAAATGGCCGCTGTTAAGTAACCTTTCCCTAGTCTCTCTTTTTCAAAGGAGCTACATTAAGGAAAGAAAATACTCTATGCTTCCTAATTCATAGTAGCAAATTTTCAAAATAACAGTAAGAATTTTATCAAAGAACAGAAGTAACATGGTACTGAACAGCATTAGAAATGTTTTAATAAGAATGTGATTAAAAACCTGAGTTTTTATTTGCAGAATCTTCTAGGTTCTCAGCATTTGAAGTGGCTAAATTTTGGTCTACAGATACAACAGCCCTTTTGTCTTCACATGGTCTTGCATCTGGGTAATGGTAGGCATCTATATTCTGTTTGTGCATCCTATTCAAATCAGCTGAGAGGGAAAAATAATCCATTTATTTCGATAAACACATTTCTATAATTACTCTTAAACTTAATACATTTAAAGATAAAAAATCAGAGATTAAAACAGAACAACCCTGGTTGTTCTAGATGCTGGCTGCAGCTTTGAAGCACCCGCACTGAACACTGTAAAGAGACTGTAAAATCAACTCAAAACCAGTACCAAAATTAAGGAGATATAAATCTTTGTCATTTTATCCAAGCCACATTAACATACCCACTGCCAGTTCAGAAATCAGAATTTTTTTAGTAAAGAACAGTGAAACTCAAAATAAGTCAGAGGGAAGTTTGCCCCAAACCACCTGCTCTCCTAAAAACAATCAGCAAAAAAGCATGTTCGTATGGAGTGTTCAAATGCATCCACAAATTCCTTAGCAACCCTTCCTCAAAATGTGGAACCCCGTCTCTTCACTACTGTGGTCTCCCTATGACAGTGCCAGGACACGACTCCAGGGCTGCTCCACAAAAGACATGCACTCCGTCCTCTTTACCACTGATCGGGCACTTTGGCACTGCAGGGTGCTATGGAGCGATCTAGAGAGGAGAAACTAAAGCTTTCTGAGCTGCACATGGGAGCCATGGCAGAGACATCTTATACTATAACCTCAGGCTGAAGCAACAAACAGAAACAACCAGGAAAAAAAATTATTATCTGAAGAACCACAAAGTAGCATGCACTTCTTAGTTTAAAACACTACCCTGGGGTGGTGTATCGCCTAGCAATAGACTTGACGGGTCTGGGAAGCACCTCACACTTAGGTCTACTCGTAGGCTGTTTTTCTGCCATGTGATAACTGGGTCAAGCCCCCAGTCTCAGAAACAAATTTGTATGTTTATAGGACTCCAGTGTTAAAAGTGCATACAAACACTGGATAACAACAATAAAAGTGAGCTTACACTCAAATATAAAAATTATCTACCAGGAAGAACATTACCTTCAAGGATGTATTTTGAATGTGACTCATTTTCAATATACCATTGAAAACAGTCCAATTAACATTACACAGGAGAACAAACTCAGAATAATGACAGTTTACATCCTCATACTACATTAGGCCATTTTGGGCTTAGAAAATAGATAAGATCTTCAAGATAAATAAACAGAAAAATGTGTCAATAATATCCTATAAACAGAAAAATGTGTCAATGATATCCTATTGGCTAGAAAGCTGCTTGTCACACAAGCCTAAAAGCCCGAGTCCAATCACACATAGATAAACAAACACAGATATGGTGGCTCACATCTAAATCCCAGGTCTCCTGCAGCAAGGTACAGGAACTCTGCCGGGAAGCTCAGTATGTGGAAGCTGGCTAGCCTGGAATGCAAGACGACCCCCCCCCACCTCATCAGGGCAGAGTGAAATGACTCCTGAGTTATTCTCTGGCCTCCACATGTGCACCATGGCATGTGCATGCCCACAGACTCTCACACGCACACAACTATCAAGAAAAAGAAAAAGAGAGGAGCTGGGGAGATGGCTCAGCAGTTAAAGTCTTGTACCCCTTGATTAAGGGACAAGAGTTCAGTTCCACTACTCACTCCGGCAGCTCACGAACCTGGGATCTTCAGCTTCACGGGAGCTGATGCCCTCTACTCAGCTCCATGCACGGACAGGAAGACACGTGCAAGCACATACATTCTTTTTAAAATAAAGCAAAATAATAGAAACGGGGCACTGACTGCTGAGCCTTGGTTCAATGTGCAGGTCGCACAGGTGCAGAGAAACCAGCTCCCGCATGCTGTCCTCTGACCTGCGGCAGCATGCACATCCACCCTACATCAAGTGAGTCATGGGGCTGAGGTGAGCAGGGTGCTAAACAGAATCAAAGCACAGAATGTACATATCTGTAAATGTCACAACAAACCATGCCAAAGAGAGGGCGGGGCTGGGAAGATGGCTCGGGGTTAGTCCATTTGCCAGGCAAGCAGCAGCTGTGAGGGCCAGAACTCAGATCCTTGGCACACACAAAAATGCTGGGTAGGCAATGGAGACCAGGCTGTAATGCCAACAGTCAGATGTTGTAGAAACAAAAGACTCCTGGAGAAAGCTAACTTAGCTTTCTATACTGGTCATACTGGTGAGCTCTGGGTCTAGCTGGAAGATTTTTCCTCAGTGAAAATGTGGAGAGTAATTAAAGAAATTAACACCCAATGTCAACATCTAGTCTCCTCTCATAGGTACACACACGTGCACCCACACACGTGCACCCACACACACTGAACATCCACACACACATACTTTAAAAAAAGAAACAGGCAATTTAAAAAAATCAAAAAATGAAAATCTTAGTGATACAACTGGCAAAATATTATAGGATTGATATTCAAAACTATATTGATTAGAGAAAATATCTAAAGCAGTTAGTGGATAGACAGTTCACACTAGTTCATCAGCAGTCAGTGGATAAACAGTTCACACTAGTCCATCAAGAGTCAATAGTGTTAAGATGATGCCTGTACCAAAATTATCTGTGGGGTTAATGCAATTCCAAAGAAAACCGCATTATATTTGGAGAAAGATGACCAACTATTAGTAACATAAGTAACTGGATTGTCAAAGCAATCTTGAAAACAGCACAACTTTGGAGGGTTTAAGGAGGGATCATGACATAGACCCATAATCCCAGGACATGGGAGGCTGGCACACAGGTCTACAATTCAAGGGCATACAAAACGACACAGGGAGAACCTATCTCCAAAAAACAAAAGAAAATAGACTTCAACATCTAAATTTCAAACTTACTACAAAACAGACAAGTGTATGATGTAAGCACGAAGTTCTCAAATGGACTTTGAAAAATAAAAACCATGAAGTGGTGCACTATGTTGGATGGATGGACTGAGTGGTCCAGGAAATGCATAAAGTTCATGCACGCACACATAAACAGTCAAATACTGAGACAACCATCACAGACTGCAGGTTAAAGACACGGTGGGCCTACGAGAGGTACAGGAGGTAAGAGAGCACAGCACAAGCCTCCACCTGAGCTAGACTCCCTATCACAGACAATGATGGAAGAAGAGGACTGACTCCCAGTGTTGCCCTCTGACCTCCAGCACTTACACATCAAGCACACATGCACTGTAATAATATATAAATAAATCAATAAACAAGACAGGCATCTAAGTGTACTATAGCATTTAGAATAGGAAGAAGACAGTAGGGTGAAAACTGTCAAAATTTAGATACTGCCTACAATTTCATTGACAGTATAGTATCGATGTTACTTCTAGCTTTCTAATTGTGCCAGGATTACATAAATGTCCACTATGAAGAAAACATTGAAAAGTACTCTCATTGTACCTCTGCAACTCTTTTATAGAATATCTATACATAGCACAGAATGGCTACACTCAAATGCTGGTGAGCGTTCAGAGCACTGGAAAGTTTGTGGTTTTCTGGTGTTAATGAAAAAGGCACAATTTGGAAAACTGTTAAGTTTCTAACAAAGATAAAAAGAAACAAGCAAACAAAATACTATGTGACCAACTACGCCTATTCCTAAGCATGAACCCAGGAGAAATAAAAGTGTGCATTTGCACAGAGGCCTCAACCTTCCTGGAGCTGCAACCCCTTAATACAGTCCCTCATATGGTGGTGACCCCTAACCAAAAATTATTCTGTTGCTATTTCATAACTGTAATTTTTCTACTATTGTGAATTGTAATGTAGATATCTGTGTGTTCCAATGGTCTTAGGAGACCCTATGAAAGGTCATTTGATCCCTAAAAGGGTTGCAAGGAATAAGACTGAGAACCAGTGGCTTACAGCAACTCTATTCACAATGTCCTTAAACTGGAAACAACCTAGGTATCTATCCACTGTGAGCAGCCATGCAATGATGGTACCTCAGAAACAATGCAAGACCACTAAGGACAGAAAACAAGAATCTCACAAAACCACTCTGAAATAAAATCATCAAAACTGAAAGGTGACACTGGCACCCCGGAAGCAGATGACAGGTTTCACAGAGCAAAGGGCTGTAAGAGGACTGCCCATAAAGGGACAGAGGGACTCACTCTCCTTTAGCAGCTCCGGAACAGCCACCTCTTAAATGTGGTAGAAATGGTTTTAGGAAATGATTTTAGGAGATTGCAAACCTCATAAAATTTTCAAAAAGCAACTTTATTATATGCAAATTTGACCTCAGTAGACCTAAGGTAAAGACAGGCATTACTCTGTCAAACATACATGACAGATGGGTCAGCACACCTCTCCCAGAACTGAGAGATTGCCAAGCATCTTTCGAGTGCTCAGACTTTTCATTTGGGGGTTTAATTTCCTGCTAGCCACATATTTCTTTGGTGTATAGCAGCAGTTCTCAACCTGTGGGTCTCTATCCCTTTAGGGGGTCACATATCAGGTATCCTGCATATTATATATTTACATTATGAGTCATAACAGTAGCAAAATTACAATTATGAAGTAGTAAAGAAATAATTTTACAGCTGGGGGTCACCATGTGAGGAACGGTATCAAAGGGTCGCAGCATTAGGAAAGTTGAGAACACTGCTGTATAGTTGCTAAAATTTTAACACATGTATTTCTAGAATAAGCAGTTAATTTTTGCAAAGCTCAACCACCAAAACACCCACATGCTGCCTTTCATATTATTCATATTCCCAACCTACAACCACAGGCAAGTTCTTTAGAATTTTGCTGTTTTGAGAATGTCATGGAACAGGAATGTACAAAGGTAACTACCAGAATGGATCTTTTTCTTATCTTTTGAGTCTCACATATTTTGTATATCAACAATTCACTCCTTTGTATTGCTAAGTAGATCCCCCCCCCCCCCCACACACACACACAAACACACACACACACACACACACACACACACACACAGAGAGAGAGAGAGAGAGAGAGAGAGAGAGAGAGAGAGAACAAGCTTATCCATTCACCTACTCAAAACATTTGACAATACCTTAGCTTTTATAGGACCTTAAAGAAAGAGTTCTAGTGAATGATGAACACTGAATTGTGGTGCAAACAATTAAAACGGTGCTTATTTAAAAACTATGTGTCCTGCTTTCTTTCATTAATAAATATCTCCCTTTACAAGATCTAGGGGTAAGAAGTGAAGACGCACGTCCTTTAGTCTCTCTCCATCAGAAGACAGAAAGTGAACAAAAGGAGTTAGGTGCAAAAGCAAGCAGCAGCATTGGTTAGCTCTAAGTGCACAGTCGCTCCCTAACATCTCAATACAGCACCCACATACAGAACTTGGTCTCTTTAGGAATGACTCATTACTTTGACTACAGTATTGTACAGTATCAAGTATACTATACAACTATATAGTATAGTATCAAGTTTCACTGTCCTTGATAAATACATTTTCTCTGTTTTGTGTGAGGATTGCAGCATGAAGTAGACTAAACATTACTACTTAAAACAGAAACCTCAGAGGCACTGTCTTCATTTCCTCCAGGGTAAGCAGTTCTAAACCAGTGTCTTACAATCCAAGAATCCACACTTCACTTCAAACTTATCCCATAATTATATTGCTTTAAGCCTCCTGGAAAGTTCTGGAAGCACTGTTTCCAATGTCTGATGGGGCCTCCTCCACTAGTAACTAGAGTATTTCTGACAACCCATGACTCCAGTTTCCTTAGGCACTAGCCACACACTCATCAATACCAGGCCTCCCCCTTGCACTAAGAAGAAAACTCTGAGCACTAAGTAGCCACTCTGAGCAGGAGCTCTTGGGAGAGGCTGGAACAGCTAAATGAAGGCAGAGACAATGATGCCCCAGTCCTAGGTTAGGACCAACAGAATCCTCCACTCATCTTCACTACTTCTGGACCTATGCTGTGCAGCCAAGAAGGAAGGGATTCTAAACCGGAACCGTAGTTCAGTGGAAGACGTCGCCTCTCTTAGAGAAGAAGCAACCAAAATCAGAATCTGACAGACATGGGAACAAAACTCACAATGCCATAAGCCTCTGAGACAGGCTTGGCAGAGTACTGTTTAACTAACTGCCTTAATAAATAGGGACTATCATAGTATCATGAGTAAGTAAATGAAAATTAGTTTTCTAACATATTCAGATACATACTTCAAATAAGAAATGTCCACCATACAACATTTAAAATCACCTCATCTATGAGAAAACGGGAACAGAAGCTTTAGTCTTCCAAACCTATCAAGACGCATAGTTACAACAGGAAAAAAATAGTTTGGGGGAAAAGAGTCACCTCATTAAGTGGGCTCAAATACACCTGAAATATACTTAACAGCAGGCATAATCCATAAAAATTCTAGGTTCTGCACGTCCACAATTCTGACACGCTTTTAGTGTTTCAATAGTCCTCTCTCTAACCCCTATGTGGCTTACAGCTAAACCCACACTATCTATACTTAGCCACAGGGAGCCAAAAACTATTCAATGTAGGTAATAATGTTTATAAATTAGCTTTTTTTCTTTTTGGATACAGGGTTACACTATGTAGTTCTGGCTGGCCTGGAACTTGCTATGTAGACCAGGCTATCTCTAACTCACAGAGATCCATCTATCTGTCTTCCAAGCATTGGGATTAAAGGGTTGTACCACCATGCCAAGCAAACACTAAAGAAAGAATAAATAAATAAATACACATAACGGAAGGATTACAACTCTGCAGCCTGCCAGGGTACTGAAATGAAGATGCCCCCAGCACAGAAGAAGTCATATAATGAACAAGTCTACGCCCTATATGAATTAAAAGCAGATCCCTTCCCGCAATTATTCCAGTTATTTATTTGTAACTTTTATTAGTCTAAAATAAACTTGCAATATGAGTTTTAATACTTTCAATAAAAAACACACTCTATTATACTATATTATAATTATATGTATATATTACACTATACTATATATATGTATATATACTATACTAGTGTGGATAAGCACCAACATGAATTATTCTTTGCAGTTTGATGGTTATTACATGAATGGAAAGTATATTATTCTGCAGAAGAAAGGTTTTGTAACATCTATTATATTCATAATCAGGAGAGCACCTTTGCATTAAATCATAAAATAAAACCTTATTATACAGTCTCAATCCCACCTCTTTCTTTCTCCACTGAAAACACTGGAAATAATTCATTCAAAAGCAAGTTCACAGTCACATCATACTTATCAGATTTCCTTTGGCATCTCTGAGAGGCGCACCACCTCCGCCCTTCCCCCAGGGGTTGTAAATTCTCATCTCAGCTTCCAATTTAGCTTCATATTCTTCTTTTTCTAAACGTTCTTTCTTCCTTCTTTCTTCTCTTTCCCGAATCTTGACAACATAAGATATGCTTAAAGTAAATATTGACGTATAGGAGCCTGAGACAAGAGACTAGAAATACTACTACCTAATTTTTCTGGTTTAAAATATAATGCAGATTTTTTTTTAAGGACACTTCTTTACTACAAAGTTAAGAATTGCAAATAAGAACGCTGATCTAGGACTGAAGAAATATGACCTGGAACTTTAAGGAGATGCCCTCAGCCAACCCCCATATCCAGTTCACCTGATCTCTGGCCCCTTATACATCACACTCACTGTCTCTAAAAAAAAAAAAAAAAAAAACCCAAAAAACAAAACTGGGCAGTGGGATTGAGCACCTTTAATCCCAGCACTCTGGAGGCAAGGGAGACATGTCTCTGGTCTACATAGTGAGTTTCAGAACAGCTAGGGCTATTTATTACACAGAAAAATCCTGTCACGAAAAATAAAACAAACAAACCAACAAAACAACAACAACAAAAAATACTGAATAAAACTATTTTGCAAGGGGCTAGGGCAGTTATGAGTACTGCTATTGCAGAGGACTAAGCTTGGTTCCCACACAGCGCAGCTCACAACTGTCTCTAATTCCAGCTCCTGGGGTTCTCACACCACTGTGCCATCAGCACTCCTGCACACAGACATAAAGACATAATTAAAAATGATGGATATATTCATAAAAAATTGACAAGGGACTCGCAATGTGGAGCTCTTCCCTAGAAAGTCCTAAAATCAATCCTTTAACACATAAACATGGCAGCACCAAGGAGGGCGCAGAAAACAGGAGGACTGGGATTGCAAGGCCGTCTTTTTTTCACCACAGAGTGGGTTCTGGGACACATGAATCCCTACCTCAAGAAAACAAAACAACAAAAAAACATACTTTATAATGTGGACCTACGCCTTGAATCTTGCCCCTGGGAAGCCCTTACAAACTCCTAAGTTTGCTTTAACCAATATAAACTACAAGAGAAGCCAGTGTACTGCATGTAAGTATTCCAGCAATGTGTCCCCACTGGTTTGTCTCCTAGATCTGAATCATGAATCATGCTCAGGCCCTCCGCTCTTTCTCCTCCCCTACATCATGCCCTATGCACGGGAGACTAGGGAAGTGTCTCTTGGATATCCTTGCTCTCTCCCCACAGTTCAGGGCCTTAGCCCCTCCTAGCTGAACTGAACTGCTAACAGTTCACTAACAGTATCTCTAGAGCCAGCAGGATGGCTAAAGTCAAATAAATAGCCTGTTACCAACCCTGACTACCTGAGCTCGATTCCAAACACATGGTAGAGGAGAGAAGCACATACACACAACACATAAACAAGCAAGTCCCTAGGAGCAAACACAGGGAAATACAAAACTAAAGTGAATAAGGCTCCCTGACTATACCAAGGATGTCTATGAACATGCAGCTCAGTTACCCACTCTATA
>JAQHUG010000015.1:5007243-5019632 GCA_028555095.1 Dicrostonyx torquatus
CTGCTTGATATATCAAACCATCTTTAAGACGAAAGTCAGCAAGATAGGTCAGGAGGTATAGCACCTACTCTTCCACACCCAGGACCACTTGCAAAAGCAAAGAAGCACCTCCTGCAAGTTGTCCTCCAGCCTCCACGTGCATAGTGGCACATTTGTGCACATGCACACACACATCCACAAAAGTAGATAAAAGAAAAGAGAGGAAGTTTTTATTTAACCTCAAACAAATGATTAATACATACTTCTCTAAAGAAGATACAAACAGCAACACATGAAAAATATGCTCAACATCACTAAATCAATAAAGAAACAAATCACAGGTACACTGAAGGCTAGAGTGTGGCTCAATAACAGAATGTTTGCCAAGCATTTACAAGGACCTGTGTTCAGTCCCTAGCACTACAGGGACGAGATGGATGGGGAGACAGTTCTCTCAGTAAAGTATCCACCAAGGGTGATGAGGTCTGGAGTCACCTAGGAGAGCATCTCTGGGCAGGCCTATGGTCTTGATTAGGTAAACTGAGGTCAAAAAGCCCACCTGCCCCCTGGGAAAGGCAGCATTCTCTGGGCTAAGATCCTGGAGTTAGAAAAAGCAAAAGGTAAAGTGAGCACAAGCATGGATCTTTCTGCCTCCGGGTCCCACCATGCTCTCCTCGCCTGCCACCATGTTTTCCCCACCATGATGAATTACAAGCCAAAATAAACCCCTTCTCCCTTAAGGGTATTTATACAGCAATAGTAAAGTAAGTGAGACACCATCTGATCACAGGGACCTGCGTCTGGTCCCCAGCATGCACATGAAAAGCTAGATGTGCTGTTTGGAGTACAACTGTAACACCAGCAGGGTGAGGCAGGGACAGAGAGACCGCTAGAGCTCTCTAGACAGTCAGCCTAGCCTAACAGCTGAGCCCCAGGGCCTAGAGAGAAATCTTGCCTCAAACGACAAGCTAGGGAAGTCCTGAGGAATAAGACCTGAGGCTGACCCCCAACAACACGCACCCAAGCATATGGACACACAATGAAATACCACCTCGCACTAAATGAGCTAGTCAGAAAATGGCAACTGGTGTGGGATATGTGGAGAAATTAGAACCTTTGTGCACTGGTAGTGGGAAGGCAAAATAGTATATACCACTGTGAAAGTAATATGGCAGTTCCTCCAAAATATTTTTAAAATATTTACCTTGTGACCTAATACTTACATTTCTGGGTATGTACAGTAATAGCTTAGAAAGACACTTATCCAGTGACTCTACCAGCTGCATATCTACAACACCTAAATGACAAGGCAGCTGCAGTGTCTGCCCTGGATAAAGAGTAAGTGAAACTGATGGTGTAGGCACACGAGGAGCTGCTGTCAGCCTTGAAAACCCTAACACAAATGATAGTACAGATGAAAACTAAAGACCTGTGCTAAGTGAAATAAGCCAGTCATAGTAAAATACTGCCTGACCTCCCCTCAGGAGGTCCTGGGAGAAGTGCAGAGACCACAGAGTAGTGGCTGCAGGCATGTCCCGAGAGGAAATGGAGTTGCACCAGCACTGATTTCCCAGCACACAGTTCACTTTGTTAAGATGAGGTGCATTCTGGAGATGGCTCTGTAAAGTCACAAAGGCCCTAAAAACAACTACAAGTGTTCTTTAAAGCAATTAGGCTAGAAGATCTAATATTATGAATATTTTAGCACTTTTTTAAGTAAAAGGAAGAAAAAATTATTTTCCATAAAAACTTACACAATAGGCTGTGCTACTTGGTGAGTGACAGGGGCAGAGATGTGAGGGGCAGGCTGTCCTCCAATCATTCCTGGACCATCTTAAAGGGGAAAGGAGAAAAAGAACACATTTATTTCAGAAGACTTGTTATTAACATTTTATCCCTAAAGGAAAATGTACAGAATGCTTTTACCAAGCACCAGCATATCTTTCTAAGAGCTAGCAAAAGAACAAAGGAAAATATAAAACAATTATTTCTTAACTCTAAGTAAAAAGGAAATTAACTATGAACACAATTACTTTTATTTTGGTTTTAAGACTGTTGGTATGGGATATTTGTGCACTGTGTGAAGATGTATTTGTTGTGATTGATGTAATGGCCAATAGCTAGGCAAGAGGTATGGACAAAACTTCCGGGGAGAGAGAGGAAGAGGAAAAGGAATCTAGGACAGGGGGAAATGCAGGAGAGGAAACAAGAGATGCAAGATGAAAGAGAGATAATGGCCAAGTGATAAAACAGAAACTAATATAAATGGACTAATTTAAGTTATTAGAGCTAATTAGGAACAAGCCTAAGATATAAGCCAAGCTTAAGAAGTCTCTATGTCATTATTCGGGAACTGGTGGACAGAAAAAGATTCATCACAGACTGGTTCTTATTTTATGACACAAGCTGACTGGGAACTGGCCTTGAACTCATGATCCTACCTCCGTCCATAACTGGATTTTTAAATGGGTGTTGCTATAGTTTGCCCTCCAAAATGCATGCAGGAGTTTAATTCATAAAACTTTATGCTAACAAATTTAACAGAGTAGAAACTGTAGCCCCATGACTAAATCATGGTGAACTTATAAGAAGAATGAAAAAGACCAAAGATAGACACACACACACACACACACACACACACACACACACACACCTGCCTACATGTGCTATTTGGACAGATTAGGCCTCCAAAACAATCTATTTTCTTCATAAAATATCCTTTCCACGTATTGTGTCAAAGTAATAAAATTGAACTTGATATCGGGTATGAATTTGTCAGTAAATAGATAATGCTTAGATTAAATAAATTACTGTACCTTTTTCATTTGTATGCTATTGCCTCCATAAAAGCAATTATCCTTACTAAACCACCAGAAAAAAACATTTACCACATAGAAAACTCACAATAAGCAATATTGGGATCCAGTGTATTCCTGGCACCATAATAATAGTATGCATCATCATAAGGCGTTCGATAGTTGGCAGCCAGAGGGGGGAGTAGAGGAGGTGGAGGCAGAGGCATAATCCTATAGCAAAAGAAAAATAAAAAATTATTGTCATATTTTATTACTTTTAATCAAGATATTTTAATATTTTACAAAAAGTATTATTGAAGTTAAAAATCAATCTTGTACTAATTGCTCAAGAAATAGCAATCAAAAAGCAAATAGCAACTATTTTAAAACTTTTGGAGCATTTTGATAAGAAGAAAACAAGTTAAAGTAACTGAGTAATATCCAATAGTCATTATTGCCATAGCAAACAAAGTTTGCTCCCTGCCTCTCAGAAACAATACGGAAATGAACAACTACAACAGGACAGCATCCAGTGAGAGAGTACAAAGAATGCTAAAGGAACAAAAAGCAGGGAGCCCAGTCTCTAAGGAGGCAGAGGAAAGCTTCAAGACACCCAGGAAAGGATGCTCGAGGAATGTGGTAAGAGTAGAGATTCAGGCAAAGGACAAGGAGCTCCACACCTTCGGGGTTACAATTCATACAGTGCGTGTTTGTGTGTGGCTATGTGTGTGCATGCACTGGCTTGGGTATGTGTGCGTGCGGGAGAGAACGTGCACATGAGCATGTCCCAGTGCAGAAGCTACTAGTCAGCCTGGGCGTCACTTGGTTTTCTGAGACAGGTCGCTCATTGGCCAACAAATCACTAATCAGACTGGCTGGTCAGCAAGCCCTGGGTATCCAGCCTCCACCCCCCAGCACTGGGACCACAAACTCACCCCACAACACCCAACCCCAGATTTTTGTACATTAATGACTGGACTACCTCCCAGCCCAAAAGGGTATACTTTTTACATGTAAAGCTTACTGGTTTTTCACAGAAAGTCAATCATAATGTGGTTAGTTGAAAATCCATACAGTCTTGATACAATCTTTAACAGTTCATAAACAGTGTGGAAGCTCACACATCCACATTTCTTTACGGAATAGGAGACAGCTATGTGTTTTTACCAGAACAACATTCTTTAGTAATAAAAACGGCAAGGACAAATCATTTTAAAGAAACAAAAGGAAAGAGGGGGCTTTTCTAGACTGTTAAATAAGTATTAACATGGTCCCGCTAAAGTCTCTTCAACAGTGAGCGGCTTGCACACTTATTAGTCATTCAGTGTGTCTACCATCAGGATCATTAACCCAGATATACCAGCAACAAAAATTTAAAAAAAAACCCTGGGTAAACGTTATGAAAGGAATCTGTGATTATCAGCAACTCCTAAATTGTACATATACACAGAAGAGTCAAACTTCACAACCCTCCAACTGTAGTCAAGTACTACTACCAACTTTTACAAATAAGAAAACACTTTTGCATAAAGTCCAGCAAAGCCACCCATTCCAGCCATTAATCCCATACAGAAGCCACTTCAGGCTCTGCAATTCCAGTCTCTGTCTTTGAAGCAGGGAAGTCATTAGAGGAAACAAAGGAAGCACCTCATAAATACTGCAAGAAAAGCCCTACAATTTGTTAGTAGCAGATAAAAGACCAACTCCTGCTGAAAGGAAGGACAGTTCAGAAATATGTGTTAAAAGGTTAAGAAAACTATCTACACATTTAAACATATTAGCATATTAACCATAGGCAAAAAAATAAGCAAAGAACAGAAAATATCTGTGTTACAGAGTTTTCTTAATGTACATATTAGTATAACATGCCTTTTACTTACAGAAATGACATGTTCAATATGTATTACAGGTTTATAAACCCAACAGCCCTAGAAGAACCCAGAGAGAACTAAAGCAGAGCTAAAATAAACCCATACAGATATGTGCCATATAGGAATTCTTTTCTGAATAAGTTGAAGAAACAATTCAGTGATTGCCAAGTGGAAATAATGGAACAACACATACCTTTTCTACGTTAAAAGGCATTTAAAATGACGTAAAAATACTAACATGTTCTTACCAATTCATTTTAAAATATCAACCCTCTTTAGTAGAAACATTAAAGATTTTTCCTTTTTCTAATGGCAGAGAAAAAGAGCATCAGTAACAATGAATATGAAGAGATTATTTGGCCACCACCATCTGCTGCAGCACACCCTCTAAACAGAAGACAACACCTTACCTAATTCCCAAACACAAGACATTTTAAACAAGCACCTGGGATGCACCATTTCACCAAGGGTGCTGCTGAGTCCATTGTGCAAGTCTTCACTTTGAGAAGGGGCGGAATGGATTGACGGAATGGGTGGGACAGACGGGGCAGAGAGAGGAGGGAGAGGTGTCTGGAAAGCTACTCTGGGCCTCTCAGGTGGTATCATCTCTTCAAAGGGTCTTGGTGTCAAACTAAATTGCTTTAGTCTATCAGGCTAAAATAAAGAAAAAGAAAACAAAAACAAAAACAAACCTGTTTGTTATATAGAATCAAAAGTTTAAAGATGACAAGGACCTCCAAAGACCCTCTATCCCAGCAGGCACTTAAGACAGTTACACAAGAGCAGACTTTTGCAGCTATAAAAGACTTTAAAGATCTGGTTCTTATATATGGGTGACTGAGACTCCCTGAGAAACACAAAAATCACTTAATGTCTCATGATTAATAAATAAACAGCAACTGCAGCCAGACGCTAACTCTTAAGTGCAGAACTCCCTGTTGCAGGACAGCAGAAGGCAGCTTCTCTACCAGTTGTCATCTGAGAGAACAAAGTGTCCTCTAGAGCAGCCTGAGCAAAGCTCTCTGTGCAGCATTAGACAGCAAGATACAAAGGCTCTGCAGGCCACGCAGTCTCCTTACGACCACCTGACTCAGCCACAGTGCCAAAGCAGTCACAGGTAACACGTCAACAGTGAATAATAAATAAAAAGTGCTGCAATAAAAGTTATTGCCCCCCCAAAAAAAAGCCTCAACTGGATGGGTAAGGGGTCGTTTACTAATATTTACTTAAGAATACCATTGTATTTTTTTTAATATTTGAACACCAAAATAATGTTTAACTATTACTCCATATATATTTATTTAACTTGACGCTCGTTAGGTGATTTAATTCCAGAATAAATAAGATCTATGACACTATAAAACTTAACATGCCAACCCATTACATTAAAAAGCTCAAGCTTTCAAGAGCTATTTTTTATTGCAATAGCTACTTTAAAGATACTTATTCTTTTAAAGATTTATTTATTATGTATGCATGTATGTCAGTAAAGAGCACCAGATCTCATTGCAGATGGTTGTGAGCCACCATGTGGTTGCTGGGAATTGAACTCAGGTCCTCTGGAAGAGCAGCTGGTGCTCTTAACTGCTGAGCCATCTCTCCAGCCCCCTTTAAAGGTATTTAGTGGGAAACAAAAAAGATTACCTTTGGATCCTATATATTGTTTTCTGCAAGACAATAACAGAAAGGGTTCTTTTCTCTGAAGCAGCAAGAACCATGGATTGAACCTACGACCTTCACACTTGCTAGGTAGGCAGCAACTCTCCTACTGAGCTATATTTCTGATCCTTTTAATTTTGTTTTTTACTTAACTTTGTGGTTCTTATTAAGTTGCCCAGACTAGCTATGAACTTACTCTGTAGCCCAAGAGAACTTGAACTTGTCTCAACCTTTCAAATAGCTTTATAAAAAGAACATGATCAGACCTGGCTCAGGAATAATTTTTAATATTAAAATTTTTATTATATGAATAGTCAGAAACAAAAAGCCAGGTGGTGGTGATGCAGTCTTTAATCCCAGCACTTGGGAGGGAGAGGCAGATAGATCTCTGAGTCTGAGACCAACCTGGTAGTTCCAGGACAATCAAGGACAACTAAAGCTGCGCGCTCGCACACACATGCACGCACACACACACACACACACAAAAAAAAAAACCTGTCTTAAACATCATCCTGCCTTGCCCTCCAAAACACACACACACACACACACACACACGCATGCACGCACACACACACACAAAAAAAAAACCTGTCTTAAACATCATCCTGCCCTGCCCTCCAAAACACACACGCACACACACACGCATGCATGCACACACACGCACACACACACACACACAAAGGGGGGGATACCAGAGCAGTATAAAACAGTAGGCCCAGGAGCTTGCACATCCTAAGAACACTCAACTACTGAGTTACACCACCAGCCCTAGCATTAAATTTTTTTTTAAAGAGGGGGTGGGAGGTGGGTTGGTTTTTTGAGCCAGGGTTTCACTGTGGAATAGTGCTAGCTGTTCTGGAACTCACTCTGTAGACCAGATTGACCTCAAACTCACAGAGATTCACCTGCTTCTGCCTCCCGAGTGCTGGGTGGTGTGCACCACCACCACCTGGATAGCACTAAACTTTTTAAAGCAGATAATTCAAGGAACACACACTTAAAATTAAGCAAATCCAAAGTCATCTATAGCTGAATAATGACTCAGAAAATGGTAATTTTAAGGATTTGCTAGAGACTGAAGTTTTTAATAAAATTAGGTCTTAAAGATAATTGTAAGAAGAAACAAAAACTTGCAGAAAATTAACACTACACATCCAACAACAAAAACGTGCATTGTGGAAAAACAATAAATCGTTACCTCCTCCTTACTTAACTGCAATGATGTGTGTGATTCATTCCACTTAACGAAGATGAGAATTGCAAAATTGAAGTAAAAAGATTATGATTATCCTTCTTGTTTAACAGTAACAAAATAAAAAGATGTAAGTTACAGGTTTCTTGGAAATTACTCTTATAAAGGAGAATAAATTATCAATATATTTAAATATAGTATTAATATCAATTTTAAGTTACCCTGAGATAATTTTCCTATAGATGTGCACACGTGAACAGAAGGCAAAATGAACTCTAAAAACTGAGACATAAAAGAAGATCACCTTAAACTAACAGGAGGCTGTAGTTACCAACAGGACTATACCACCCTAAACTAACAGGAGGCTGTAGTTACCAACAGGACTATACCATCCTAAACTAACAGAAGGCTGTAGTTACCAACAGGACTATATCACCCTAAACTAACGGGAGGCTGTAGTTACCAACAGGACTATACCACCCTAAACTAACAGGAGGCTGTAGTTACCAACAGGACTATATCACCCTAAACTAACAGGAGGCTGTAGTTACCAACAGAACTATACCACCCTAAACTAACAGGAAGCTCTATTTGCCAATAAGACTATATTTTCAGTTACCACTTCTTTAATTCACATTAAGTTATGACTGACATTTATAAAAACAGAATTTGGGCCACTATTGTTCCAACTGAACTGCTTTTTACAGTACCCCAAAATGTTGAGCCTCACCTGCTGCCATCACATTTGAGGCTAATTTCAATGAAATATTAAACACTGAATGATACCAAAAACTCTTACCGATTTTTCAGGGTCTTGTACAACAGAAGTTGCAATTGAAAGTCGTAAATCTTTTTCTCTAAATAAAATTAAGATTTTATAAATTGAAAAGTTGTAGTAAACACAATCAAAATTACAGTCATCAATGAAATAGATTTGCACAGAAAGTCTATATACTACATCTCTAAATACAAATAATTCCTTTAACTGATAATAGGTTTTAAAATCAAATTTAATCATAGTCCGCATTACATGTCAAATGCCTTAAAATACATTATCTCAAAATGAATACCAGAGGCACTTCAAAAACAAAGTTGTTTACACAGAAGAAAAGACAAAAATATTTTATGAAAAAAAATAAAAGCTTCTTAAGACCACATGTATATGTTCATGCTAAAAAGGCTGGCGAGATGCCTCAGCAGTTCAGAGCCTTAGTTGCTCTTCCAGAAGACCTGGGCTCAAGTTCTCAGCATCCACATGGCAGCTCACACCACTTGTACTAACTCCAGGCCTAAGGAGTCAGACACCTTCTTCTGGCCTCCAAGTAAACCAGGCACACATAGTATACACACTTACATGCAGGCAAAACACTGATACACATAATATAAAAGTCTTTAAAGAAAAGAAAACCTCAATAGTAGAAGGCTTGCTTAACTAACAAGTACAAGGTTCTGAATTCAGAGCCCAACACTACAAAAAAAATGGAATTTTTAAAAGATAGTTAACAGCAGATATTAAGATATTAGCTTCCTCTTGGAGATGAGGGAAAAGATAAGAAGATAACTCTCCAATTCTTTAGAACCAAGATTTTTATTCATAACTATAATAATAATAGAGGGTCGGGAGGATTAAAATTCATTAGCCACATCTCTGAAAACTGTCAAAGGAAAAAAATCAGAAAAACGACAAAAGATTATAAACAGAGTTGAACACAATACAAACACTGTGATTGCTGCATTTTATACTACATGAGTGTATGCTTAGCATTTCTTGTTTTCAAAGATAAACATCTGCTGATACGTGAGCAATAAGCTAGGAGGCACAGGTAGGTGGTGTGCAATCAAGGCACGTGAGGAGAGCCTGCCATTCACCCCTCACTCCTATCACTGCACACAGTGCGCTCTGCTGAATGCAAACCTTTCATTACCGTCTCTTCTTCCGCTGCTGCTCAGCCATCTGTTCCAGTAGTTCTTGCCTATACTTCTCTTTCCTTTTCTGGATGAGTTCTCGGTCTTCTCCTCCTAGATAGGAAAGTGTTAAGACACTTAACTCTTATGTCTCAAACACAACTAAAACTCAAGGTTAAGAAATTCAGTACTTAATTATGTTGGAGTAATCACTATAAAAGAGAGGAAAATCACATCAATACATCACTTACTTTCATAATTTGTAAGGTTTTTTTTTTTGTTTTTTGCTTTTTTTATATTTTTTTCCAAGACAGGGTTTCTCTGTGTAACATTGGAGCATGTCCAGGACTTTGCTCTGTAGACCAGGCTGGCCTCAAACTCACAGAGATCCAACTGCCTCTGCCTCCTGAGTGCTGGGATTAAAGGTGTGCACCACCACCGCGGCTAATTAAGGAGTTCTTATCATGGGCCAAACATATATGTATTGATAATTACCAAGCCTCTGGATGAGAAATGTTCCACCACTGTTTCGAGAGGTTTAAGAGGTATGGTCTTACCAGAAGTATGTCACTGCGTGGGCTTTGAGAGTTTAAGGGCTTTATCTTACTTCCAGTTTGCTCTCTCTGCTTCATGCCTGTGGTTCAACTTGTAAACCCTCAGCTTTCTACTCCTGCTACGCCGCCTGTCACCTGCTTCCATACTGTCCCCACCATAATGGAGTCTAACTGTATGGCACTGTAAGCCCAAATAAACTCTTTCATATGTTGCCTTTGTCATAGTGTTTCATCACAGCGACAAGAAGTAACATCTTAACAGCTTCTATAAACAAATTTAACAAAATCCATCCAAATGTTGAAACAGGCCCGTTTTCTTCAAATCATCCCAATAACAGAGTACCAACAATTGCCTAGTATGAGCAAGCCCTTTAGATCACACACACACACATACACACACACACACACACCACCCTTCAGATCACTCAAACACACATATACACCCTTCAGATCGCTCACACATACACACACACACAAAAAAAACAAAACAAACAACGGAAAAAACAGCTAGTATTTTATAAACATAGCGAAGAGGAAAATGAAAGTTACTACAAAAAAAGAAAGGCTACACAAGGAGAGAGTCTACATAGAAGGTAAAAGCCTCAAAGAAGGCTGGTTACTCTTGGCTCTACATTGACAAAAGGCTCCATCATCTACAAAATTATGACTTTTAAAAACTCATCAGAAAGCGAAGGTTGTCAATAAGTAGAGAACTGAACATCAAGAAATAAAGCAGTAATCCAAGCGAGGTGGGAACCCAAACATCGCCAGCATTAGCAGACCATGGGAAAGAGGCAACCACCAAACAGCATGGAAAGGAAACCAGCTGAGCCTTCAATGGATTTGAAGGCCATATGTGCATTAGAGCAAACTATAATTCTCTCCATATGACTGGAAAACTGGAAAAAACATGAAGGTCAACCAGTCTGATTTAACTGAATATTATAAACCAATATCAACAATCACACCATATACAATCTTCAGTACATGCTGAGGTTTCTAAGCCACTAGAAAGATTATGTAGACATGGTGGCTCATGCCTGTGATCTCTGCAGACCTCAGGTTGATGTCCAACCTGGACTACAGTGATTTTTTGTCTAACAATTTCTCAGAAACAAAGGAAAAAGAAAAAGCGGCCTATATGTACTAACACACACCTGCAATTTCAGCATTTAGAAGTTAGACTGGGCTATGAATTCTGTCAACCTGAGCTACAAAGCAAGTTCTAATCTAACCTGAGGTATTTCATAAGATACCATCTCTACTATTCTAAACAAAAAAGTATTTTAAAAAAGTAGTAGGCACAGGGCTCTGCATTCAATCCCCACTGAGACACAGGCAGGCAGTTACAAGAATACAGACCAGAAGGAAATCTCCAATTGTGTAGATTCAAATGTATAATTCTAAATAATCCACAGTTCTGTTCTAAATGCCACAGTACATTGTCATTTAATTCCCTCCAAAAAGCTCTTTGTTTTTTTTTTGGTTTTGTTTTTGTTTTTGTTTTTGTTTTTTTGAGATAGGGTCCATGTCAAGGGGTTCTCAACCTTCATAATGCTGCAACTCTTTACTACAGCTCCTCATGTTGTCATGACCCCTAACCATAACATTATTTCATTGCTCCTTCATAACTATAATTTTGCTACTGTTATAAGGTGTAGTGTTAGTATCGGAGATGTGACCCTTGTGGGGTATCACTGGTCTATGCAGTCTCGGTTGTCCTGGAGCTTGCTATACAGAGTAGACTGGCCCCAAATGCAGAGATCTGCTTGATTCTGCATCCAAATGCTAAGATTAAAGGTGTATGCCACCACATCCAGCTTTGTTCTGGTTTTTAATAAAGTAAAAATCCTAAATAAAATATTTAAAAATAATAGGAAAATAAATTTTAATACAATTGAAGTTAAGAGTATTTTAATGACTGGTGTAGCCTAAAAATGAAATACACTACCTTTAGAAAGAGTTACAAACACGCTCAGGGACACACACAAATACTCAGATGTAAGCTAGACCACTGGTTTAATGACTGAATGGTTTATCAAAAGCCCTAGTCTATGTCACTCAGTTCCCGACTGCATACTGGTAAACCCATTAATCTTCTTACTGATAAAATTAACATTTCTCACTCATCTCTCAGCTTACTTGTTTCTCCTATTTTTATCGTTTGTTATAAAATACATCATAATTACGTGCCTTTACTCTGACTTGACAGATAAAATTGGTCAAATCTTATAGACAACAAACAAGAACTAAGTTTCTCGGGTGATAGCAGCACACAATTTTAATTCCAGCACTCGGGAGGCAGAGGCAGAGGCAGAGGCAGAGGCCAACAGTCTACAGAGCGAGTTCAGTACAGGCTCCACAGCTACAGAGAAACCCTGTCTCATAAAAGACAAAACAAAAAAAGAAGTAAGTTTCTGTGAATATACCATCT
>JAQHUG010000015.1:5028542-5039722 GCA_028555095.1 Dicrostonyx torquatus
CCACCACCACCCGGCGATAAATATACTTTAAATAGCAAACTTTATATAGAAAGGAAATGCTATTCTGTATGACACAAGTCACACAGAAACTGCAAACAGCATCCAATGCTGAAACCTTCTTTAACTCAGTATTAAAGTAAAACTTCTACAGCTCAGTTAATAAGGAATACAGACCAGCAGGGTTACAGTTTAAGAACCTATAATTCAAAGTATCATAAAAAAAAAAAAAACTACTTACATCCAGCTTCAGAGAGCTCCTAAACATCAACTTTACTCACTAGTAAGGACACATGAATGACACACACAAACACACTAAACACAAACTCTTGGTCCCAGTGATAACCACTTTGTTAATTATTTAAGAACATTGACCAATTCATGGTATGGCTTTAAGAAAACAACCCTTCCTGGAGAGCTTTCACTGTCCCACCTTTAAAATAAGAAAAAATATGCTGTTCATAATACATCTGGCATGTTAAGAAGTTGTAAGATAATTAGAATGAAACTCACAGCAAAATTATAAAAATAAAACATCACTATAATATTAGAATCAATCAAAAAATTAACTTAAAGAACTTAGGAATAAGGAAATCATAGAAGTTAACAAATAGGATTATTTTTACTAACAAGTATGTTCATTAAATATAAACTACTGAATGATTAATGTGAATTCTTTTTTTCAAAAAGGAAGAGTGGCTATAACCCAACTTGTCCTCAAGAAACATGAAAAACGCCTAACGCATGAAGACATGATATCTAATACATTATCCAAATGTAAGTAACATATGACTTAACAGTGTTCAGAACTGAGATCATGAGTAAGAATTCAACCTTACGTAACATAAGGTCATTTCATTTATGAGATATATAATAATGCAGTCCTCAAATTATTAAATGAAATTGATTTGTTAGCTCATATGTGAAAAATAAAGCATCAATTGCCATAAGTTTCTTATAATTCCAAACTTTAAAGTTATGTTTTCATTATATTCTAGAGGTAAATATTATAAAGAAAAAATAAAGGGTCTAGAAAGTTCTCGGGTACAGAGGAGACACCATCAAGATTCCAGGAGTACCTGAAGTTCCAAAATTGAGAGGTATTTTAATTAGCTTCAAATATAAATACTACAGAATATGGAGCATTTACAAAAGTACAAACAATTAGATTCAGCTCACATAGAAAACTGTAGTAAGCAATCCACACTCCTAGTTTACCTTGGGGTCCTCATTTTGAGTGTTTTTGGTGACACATAAAATTACAGCACCTCACAAAACAGATAGTACAGGTGAATTGATCAAGTATGGAAAATCAAGTAAAACCGCTTTTATAAAACTAAGAGCAATAATAAGTAAAGTAAAGAGAATGAAGACAAATATGTAAATACCTGTCATTGGGATATACTCTCAGGAGTCTTCTATCAAAATCACTTTCAAATCTAAACCTCTCGTCCATTTCTGCACTGCTGTCGAGATCCCGGTCAGAGCTACAGTGCTGTCTGTCAGGCACACGCTCCTCATTAAACCTGCGAGCTCTTCGCTCTGGAACGCCAACCTTGCTGGCAAAGCTTTGTTTTGTACCAGAAATGCCTACTTCTTCATTTGCCTGTCTAAGAAGTCTTCTATTTATTAATTCAATTTCATCTTCTAGTTGCCGGCACCTGCTCGCCTCTCGCCGTCTTTGGTTCAGAAGCTCTTCATAAGTTGGTGCCTCAGAATGTGTGTGTGAAGTCTGTATTTGCAGAGGGAGTTCAGATTTACCTTGACTAACAGGGTTTTTATCTCTGTAACTCTTTGGCTGTTAAATTAAAAAAGAAAAAAGCTTAATGAGACATTATTATATAAAAGATAATTAAAGTCTCAAGTCATACTGTCTTTATTATATAAAAGTCCTATAACTATCCTTAAAATACAATGATGTATATCTCACCTTTGATGTTTATTCAAAAAAGTTTTTAAAGTAATTTTTCCCAGACAAAAACTTCAGAGAATTATTTTTTTTTTTGCAGAAAGATGTATTATATAGTAAGAGACAAGCAATACTAAAATGGGTAAGTGGCTATGAAAACCTGCCAACTAAATGCAAATTCTCAGCCTTAGACATAATAGACATAGCTTAATAGTTACATAGTACTTCAAATGAAATTCTTCTTCAACATGGTAAGCTTTGCTGGGTGGTGGTGGTAGACACCTTTAATCCCAGCACTTGAGAGGCAAAGGCAGGTGGATCTCTTGAGTTTGAGACCAGCATGGCCTATAGAGCAAGTTTCAGGACAGCCACAGCTACATAGATAGACCTTGTGTCAAAGAAAAAAGAAAATAGTTATGCCACTTGTGCTGACAATGACCCCCAGGAGCCACACTGACTATCCAACAAAAACTCCAGTGCCAGGCATGTTGTCTAGCAGAGTCCAAGAGACTCCCAAAACATTATGAGCTATTGCTGGTGCCCTTGGTTGCCTCTCGGAGGCTGAAGCAGGAGATACCATGCATTTTGGACATTGGAAGATTAGAGCTGGATAGGCCCTGAGAGCCTCCTCCCTCAGGAACAGCTTTCATAGTACCAAAAGGTGCCATGCAGGCTGCCAAGGGAGGGAAGCCACCAGTTAAGTCCTACTGTGATGTCTAGTTTTATGTCAACTTGATAGAAGAGAGGAGGAAACCTCAAGTAAGAAGATGCCTCCATAAGATACAGCTGCAGGCAAGACTGTAAGGCATTTTCTTAATTAGTGATTGATGGGAGAGGACCAGTCCACTGTGAGTAGTGCCATCCCTGGGCAGGTGGCCCTGGGTTCTGTAAGAAAGTGGCTGAGTAAGCCTTGGGGAACAGCCAGTAAACAGCACCCCTTCATGGCCTCTGCATCGGCTCCTGCCTCCAGATTCCTGTCCTGCTTGAGTTCCTGTCCTTACTGCATTTAATGATGAACTGATGTGGAAGTATAAACCAAATAAACCCTTTCCTCGCCAACATGCTTTTGGTCATGGTGTTTCACAACAGCAATAAGCCCTAACTAAGACACCTACCCAGCAGTGAAGTCTATGAGCCACAACAATGGCCATATAGCCTTAAAGGTGAATTCGTGGCACTTCTATCTTGGGACTAAGAGCTCTCTAATCAGTCTTAAGGCCTACTCACTAGGAAGGAAATCGTGCCTGGTACTAGAACTACCCAGGGATGATGAGGTCAGAGATCTTAGAGGAGAGCCTATTACCACCACTTTACTAAATAAACCAGCATAATTCCTGCCCAGATTCTAAATACTTATCTGTACACTCACAGATAAGTGTAACTTTCACAGCTATCAAAGCTTCTATTGGAAGCAGATGGAGACCATTATAGAGAACCACGATTTGTCAAAACGACAGTTGCTCTGCTAACTCAGCCAAAGAGGCTGCATCTAATATACAACTCCAAGGGAACATCTTGCAAGAGAAGACAGATTATAAGAGCCAAAGAAACAAGAAATCTGAGGTGAGAGTCTGCCGCCTAGAAATGACAGGGAAACTACATCCATGACTCCTTAACAATACAGCTGCCCAAACATGGCCTGAACAGTGACAGCACCAATAGACATACTCATGCAGATGGGGGAATCTCAAAGGGCCACACGCCTAGACATAAAACTACAGACAACTACTGACAGCTGAGGGTGAAAGTATTACTTTTCCAGGAGGGCGAACCCCCTAATTGGTTATCCAACACCAAGTGGTCAGCCCTGAAATCATATACACACAAGTAATATTAAATGGACTCAACAAATTTTATTTATATATTTGTGCATTGTACATATATGTAACAAAAACAAAGAAAATGAGGCCATAAGTTTGAGGAGTAAGGGAACAGCATTCAAGAAATTGAAGGGAGGAGAGGGGAGATGGGGAGTTATATAATTATATTTTGAACAATGATTATTTAAAAAATAAATTTTTAAAAAGAACTTCATCATCCAATTATTCTAGTCTTGATAAATCTGAATAGGCATTACATGAATACACACACACATATAAATAAAACCCAGAAGCTGTCAATACTTAAAAATTACTTCAAAAATAAAGCCAGGGATGGTGGCACAAACACAAAACCCCAGCAGCCCACTCATGCATATGATATTAAAATCACTTTATAGCCGGGCGGTGGTGGCGCACACCTTTAATTCCAGCACTCAGGAGGCAGACGCAGGTGGATCTTTGTGAGTTCGAGACCAGCCTGATCTACAAGAGCTAGTTCCAGGACAGGCGCCAAAGTCACAGAGAAACACTGTCTCGAAAAACAAAAAACAAAAAAAAAATCACTTTATAAATGCAAAACGTACCTCAATATTCTTTTCTACCTGTTTGACCTTTTCTGTAGATTCTTCCTTACACCTGAGAAACTGATTGTATTCTTTGTTGCGCTCAAGTTTCAATCTTTCCTTAAAAAAGAAATTGAAAGGCAATGTTAACTGTTAATATCAAGCCAGAATCATATAAATCTGATTTCAGCCTAAATCAACCTTTCCAATGATTCTAAGAACAAAAAGTCACTGAAAGGAACAGGAAGAGAACTGATCAGCACTGCAGCTCCCTTGCCATATGCAAACATACATGAATATATGTTTTTCAATTCATTAACACGTGATGTCACTAACAGAATGCAACTTCAGCCATAAAATACCTTGACTCTTTTCCCCAGTGCTTGTCAGTGACAAATCCATCCTGCAATTCCCCAGACCAATACCAAAATGCTTAATGCTAACCATCTTATTCCCTAAGATAAGCACTCCTAAACACAGTATCACAGTACATATACATTAAAACAATATAATGAACTGTTGCTGAAATGTAAATAAACAGCATTAGTACATTTTCTTAAATCCTAATATGTTCAATGTCACTGAAACAATACAATCTTAAAGAGCACTTAAAAATTAGGTCTGCCTTTTGAAACTTCGTATCTGTCTACTTTGTCTTACATACTACCTCAGGTTCTACCATCTCTACTGGAGTGACAGAAACACCAGAGTTCAGCAACATTGTCCCCTCGCAACTGTCAAGTCACTGGCAACTACCACACAACACAAACTCTGTAGCTCAGATATCAACAGAAAAAAAATAAACTGAATTATTTAAGTAAATACAGTAAAAGAATCAACACATTTTTAAAAATCTATCACATTACATCATTAATGTTCAAAAAAAGTTTTCAGCTAATTCAACTAGAAATTCCATAGACTTTTTAAAAGAAAGATTATAGTCAAGTAAGGAGAAACGGTGTAACTAAAAGTATATTCTCTCGTGGTTTTGAAGCCCCAGGAAAATCTGCTCTAACCCACATACCTTGGCAGACAACCGCTCATCGATAGGAAGAGAAACTCCCAGAGTAGATGGATCTGTTTCACCCGTAGATAGAAAATTTTTCTGTGTATATACACATTAAAAATATACATTAGCTAATTGCTTCCGTACATTCCCAAGTGTCTTAATCTATAGTGTAAACTGCTACAAAGTGCACAGCAGAAGGATGAAGTGGGGATGAAGTCAGAGACCGTGAATCAAGAAAGCAACCCGAAAGTGACTGAGTGACTGTTAGAATCCCTTCAAATCAACTTCCAGGACAGGCTCAAGCTTTAACGCAGATTTGCAATGCGCACGCACATGCATGCACGCATACACACACAAAGATATATATGTATATCTTTTGAATCGAGATAATTACAATCACGAAAAGGGTTGATTTTTTTTCCAATTTATATCCTTCCAGGTATATTTTCTTCATTCTTTTAACTTCCTTACCAGCATCTTCTTTCTTTCCCTTGTTTTTCGAGACAGGGTTTCTCTGTAGCTTTGGAGCCTGTCCTGGAACTAGCTCTTGTAGATCAGGCTGGTCTCGAACTCACAGAGATCCGCCTGCCTCTGCCTCCCAAGGAGTGGGACTAAAGGTGTGGTGCCACCACCGCCCAGCTTCCTCTCCAGTATCTTTATGAGTGCCTGTAACTTTTTTTCTTCTGCTTTCTGTAGTTATCTAAGCTAATATATGCACAAAGTACCAAAGACTAAGCTGTGAATGCCGCTACTGCTGTGTGTTCCTCCACGCATATCCACTAAGCAGGCGCGTAGCACTGAAGACCACTGCTGCGCATGAACCGTGGGCGTCCAAGGACCTAGAGCTCAGGCTTCTACAACTAACAGCCACTTACAAGGCACACAGCACTGAGCACACCAGTTACCCCACACACATTCTTCCATAACATGAGAATGATGCCTGCCCTGCACAACTAGTCAGAAAACCTAAATAAGTCTCTTAGCTTCTCTGCCTCAGTTCCTTCACCTGTAAAACTGGCACCATCATCTACAACACTACATCATAAAAGCTAAATCAATATGTGTTGGCCTATCCAGCTTCTTGCATTCATGAACAAATTAAATAATTACTAACCATTTAACGCTTTCCAATTAGTATTTTAAATGTCAAGGAAACAATAAGCTTATGTTCCCTCTAATCATTTAGTTAACAAATAAACATAAATAAGTAACTGCAATGTAATACACTATCTGCTCCCACAGCATTATATTAAAAACATAGACTGTATGAGTTTATATAAGGAAAAAGTCATAAAGCCATTAACAAATCTAATTACAAAAGCTAATCTGAAGGTTGGCTTAAGGAACTCTAATAAACTTCTTTGTCAAAAGAAAACAGTAAGACAAAGGAATGACTGGATCCTAACTCTGCTTCCCACCATGTCAAAGCACCCCATAACCTAATCGTTTCTAAGAGTTATAAATAAGCAACCACAACAAATACCAGTCCTCAACTGAAAGCTATCATCCCTCACTCACAAAACAAGCTTAGGGTAATCACTCAAGTTTTCAACAAAATAAAAAAAATATATAAATATATAAGGCTAACATACTTTACAAAAACTATTTTTTTTTTTTTTTTGGTTTTTCGAGACAGGGTTTCTCTATGGCTTTGGAGCCTGCACTGGAACTAGCTCTTGTAGACCAGGCTGGTCTCGAACTCACAAAGATCCACCTGCTTCTGCCTTCCAAGTGCTGGTTTAAAGGTGTGCACTACCATAGTCCATTCTATGGAATTTTCTTGCTTTCAACTTCCACCTCCAGGTGTCATCCAAAGGCTTTAAGACAAGGCACCATGTTACCACTGGATTTTTATGAACCTGTCACAAAATCAACTCCTTCATGGGGATGTAAAGACTCATGCTCCTGTGATCACATCGCTTTTCTTTAAAAAGGCATTTCCCTCATGCCCACTCATGATGATCCAGCTTGACATGACCACAGCCATCACTGCTGAGACTGCCGATCTGATGGTCATCTCACGCAGAGCGGGACGTTGTTAAAGTCATACCCCGAGTGCTCTATGTCGGCCATCACCTAGAAGGTTCTCAGCACAGAGCTACATCTCTAGTCCCCAGATTGCTTTGGCTAACCCAGACATAATCCCTTTCCTTCTGCCCTGCTGTTGCCTAAGATGTGACTCAGTGGTTAATAATTCATACTTTGTATAATCCAAGCTCTGCCTTTCATTCTTCAATCTTTCAGTACCCTCTACCTTCAGTAGCCAGCTCTTACAAGCTGAATCACATTTTTATGGAACATGCCCAGCACCTCATCATTCTTTCTCTAATCTTGCATCTATGAAGAAAAGGCAGAAGAGGAAGATGGGATGTGCATGACAGGCCTAGGAAGTCAAACTAGAACAGGAAAAGTGTTCTAAGGAATTTGAAATTCAATTTCAAAAATTAGTGAGGAAGACACTGAATATTTCAATCAGTTAGCCACAGGATCATCCTGGAAAGCATCACAAACAACGGACTGACAATCAGTACGAGCTCAGTGACGACAGTAGAGAATCTGTGTAAGGAGAGTCTCTAACAAGTTGGAGCAGTTATGCTCTCCACAGACACTCCAGGAACTCGTCACAAGGACTGCCTTTCAACAGCACGAGCCCAGCCCTCTACAGCGTTTCTCAATGCTCTATCACCCATCGTCAAGCTGGCAAATGTGTCCAACCAAAAGCCCACATCTTTCTTTAGTCTATAGTCTCCATTTGAAAAGCTTTCTCTACTCAATTCTGCCTTGTGAATATCCAATTTCTTCCCATCCTGTAACACCTTATAAAACAATGCCTCCCACTGACCAGGATATCTTGTTGTGGTTTCTGATCTTGATGAAATATTATATCCACAGCTAAGTTTAAAGTCCTTGAAGACAGGATCTACAGTGTAATAAACTATTGGTGTTTTAAACATCAGTTTGAGTGATCAAAGAATGTATAAGACTATTTTTATAACTACTAATTTTGTATAATTCCTATTATTTGTATAACTACTAATTCTGCTTTTCTACATAAATTAGCAAATGTGATCAGCTTGATTGGTATACAAATATCAAGTAATTCAAATCATGACAATACATAGTTCAAAACATTTTTAAGTATCTTGACTATTATCTTGTGATCAGTATAATTGTGGAACAAAAATTAACAAGTCTAAGCAAGCACACCACAGAAGGCAACAGAAACAAATGCAAAGCAGGAATTGAGGCAATGATTGCATTAATAAAAAATTATAATGTGTGGACTTCCACCTTGGCAAAAGCAATGATACAAAAAGGAACCACTCAAAAACACAAATGAAGCTGTGTTTTTACTTGATTTGAATCACTTACATACAAATGATTACCAACTGTCACACAAACTGAAAGAGAACATTATGCAGGCAACCCTACCTTTCTTTTTGCTTGTGTAATGCCCTAAAGTCAAGAGAAACAAACCATTGATAACATGCATTCAGTAAAGGTCTGCTCTTTCCAATTACAAGTCAGAGACAACTTGAAACAAGTATTTATAAGGCAATAGAAAAGCCAACAGTATTGCGGATACCAGAAACATGACTGCTTAGAATATTTTTGTAACCTACCTACAAAGGAAACTGCGGGTTGTAAAACATACAATAAGCCTAAAATTTAGCTCTTAGATAATCTGATAATTGCAAAAGGATTTTGTTATGTAAAACATTAAATCATAAAGCAAAGCTGCTAGTGGCCATCAAGATCTGAATATGAAATGTCCCAAAAGTCTCTTACTGAAGGCCTGTTCTCCAGTGGGTGGCACAGCTTTGGGAGGTACTGGAAACCGATTAGCCCAGTCCTGCTGGAAGACTGGGTCACTTGGGACATGTCACTGGGAGGCTGTCTCTTATCCCCGGACTCTCCCTGTCTGTTATGATATGTGAACTTTGTTCTGCCACACATTCCCACCATGAGCCCACAGCAATGGAGTCAGCCAACCACAGGCTGGGCCTTTCAACTCTCTTCCCCCTTAACACTATTTCTCTCAGGTACTTTCTCACAGTGAAAACCTGACTGAACACAGCAGTTGATAAAACTGTTAACTGAAAATTTATAAGCTTATGTAATAAAAAATAACTAAAATGCCTCATGTCACTTTAATATATTGTGGGGAATGGTGGGTATGCGTGCCCCTTTAAGCGAAAACAGCCTTACAGAAAACCTCATTTAATATGACAACCCATTTCCCTAGCAAAGCACTCTCCTGTGCTAGAAACTAAACCCAGGGCCTTGCTGAACTACAGAACTCCAGGAAGAGTCTATTACTCCATAGCACAAATTCTCACAACGTTTTCTCCACCAAGAATTAATTTTGATCACACTAGTTAGCCAGATACCACACATGATCAACACTTCCCAAAAGCAAATTTAAGGGACCAATTCAAACAGACAAAACACAACTCATTAGTAGAACATCTTACCTGAGTAAGATAGCGTCTATAATCTTGCCTCAATTCTTCTTTTAATTTATGTTTCTTCCGTTCATAGTCTTCTCCAAGTGGTAAACTTAATCCATAATCAATTCCTAAAAAAGAAAACAAGTAGCACATTCCTTTTCAAAGCAATTTCAGTGAAGCCCCTGCTGTAATAAAGCACAAAAGGCCTGTAATCAGTTAGGCTTCGTGTCTGGAATGCAGTGGTGAGTGACACACAGACAATGGTAATGATTTCCACTTGTGAACCCCAGCCACCTGTTCGCTTCCCCAATCACTGTGTTCTATGTACCTATAAAAAGATAATTTTAGGTTATTATATATGCAAGGACTGTGTAAGTGTCTACTACCTTTCTCCCTGTTTAGACAAATTATCATTAAACACCTTGCTTTTCTTCTCTTCATTTGTTTTTACTGTTGCTGCTGTTCTGAAGCCTATTTCCTCCAGCAAAGCCAGACTAACCAGAGTTTCCAGTACCTCCCAAAGACAATTTTTAAATTTTTAGAAAATAAACATAATCACTTCTAAGGCTAGAGATCGGCTCAGCTGGTCAAGTATTTACCCACTTACAGGAAGCCCTGGGTTGGATCCTTAGCACTGCATAAAATACTGTACTCCACACCTGTAATGCAGAACTTGACAGGGAGAGGCAAGAGGACCAGAAATTTCAGACCATCTTTGACTGCAAAGACTTTGAGGCCAGTCTAAAGTACATTAGACCCGGTCTCAAATTAATTAATGAATTAATTTTAAATTATTAATATAATTTATATAAATATTTCACTAATTATAAAATAAAAATTGTTATTTCTAAAAGAAAATGCTTACAATTGCTCTAGGAACTACAAAGAAAGAACAGACGAATTTATCAGCTCTCATAAAGTTTCTGTTTTTAAGTCCTTACGATTCAAGGAATTATGGCTCTGTGCTCTGCATGTGTCACCTGCTTTGTTTCGGACCACGGAAGTCAGGAGGAAAGGCCAAGGTTACCTATGTATACGTGGGTGTCTACTGTTTTATACAACACTAAATTTTCCTTTACACTATAAACACTAATTTCTCCTGATAAAATATATGGCCTATTTTAATCCCTTGCTGACAAAGACGTTAACAGGCGCAGACATCCCAAAACACTCTCCCACCACTCACATGAAAGGCACCTGAAGCACCCTGACTATCATCCTGAAAGGAAACACTTCCCTCCCGGAGAACCTCCACATTTTTAATGCAGAATTTAAAGGCAAGGAGAAAAATAGCAAGAGGGTATCTGTTTTGCCCTTCCTTACGCTGTGTGTGCACACACACAGATGTACATACACATGCACATGCATGGACACACAGATGTACATACACATGCACATGCATGGACACACAGATGTACATACACATGCACA
>JAQHUG010000015.1:5068280-5121113 GCA_028555095.1 Dicrostonyx torquatus
ACTATGTTCTTCAAGAAGATTTGCTAAACAAGAATACTAGAAAATGAAAGCACTGTAGTAAGAATGACACTGTGTTGTCAGTCTGCTAGGATGGTCTCAACTCCCCATCTCACACTCCACCCCGTCCGTACCTCTGTCAGCTTCTCCACTCCTCCAGGCATTTCATCAGGGCTAACTAGAGAAGCCGAAACGGCTAGAGCCTGTCTTTTATGTTCAGAGTGTTTTAGATGCAATCTAGATTTTTAGGAGGAAACTAACAATTGTTCATCTATTAAAGGGGACAGGTAGGGACAGATAATTTCTCAGCTAATTCATTACTTTTATTCGTTTGTTGTTTATTGAATTTTTTTGTTTTGTTGTTTTGGTTTTATGAAACATGGTTTCCCTGTGTAGCTCAGGCTGTACTAGAACTCATTCTGTAGACCACGCTGACCTTGAACTCACAGATATTTACCTGCCTCTGCCTCCAGAGTGCTACACTTGAGGTGTGCACCACCAACAACTCACCAGTTTGTTTTGAAGACATGGTCTTGCCAAGTAGCATACACAGCTTAAATGATACTAGGCAAATATTATATGAAGACTTAATTCTAATCTATAAAGTACTCCTATTTCATTGAACTTTTCTAGTTTTTGTTTCTCTTTTCAGATTATTTGTTAGCTTTAGTGTTCATATATATAGTGCTATATTTACTTGTTTGCTTGGGGGTTTCTAGTGTTGATTCAGTGGAGCATATGATTTATGTTGACCACTATTAAACATATATCTCTTGTAGATTGACCCAACCAGAACAATATCTGCCGGAAAAGTGAATCTTGGCGCCTTTAGGACATATCCAAAGGTAATTTGGATGGAGGGGCGATGAGGGGGTAGTCTCTTGTAGTCTAGGCCAGTCTTGAACTCACTATGTTGCTCTGCCTTGCAGTTCTAGGATTACAGATGTATGCCTGCACAGAGGTTGGGTACAGGCACTGCTGTGCCGGTCAGAAGACACCTTGGGTGTCAGTCCTCTCCTTCCACCCTGTCTGGGACAGGCTCTTTTACTTTTCCCTCTGTACAGCTGGCTAGCCAGCTATTCTGTAGAGTCTATCTCCACCTCCACCTCACCATAGATGACTAGTGATGCAGATGTGCACTTATAAGCCCAGCTTTGTGAGTTCTGGGGTCTAAATTTAGCTTCTCACGTTTAAACAGCAAACTTTTTTTTCAGTACTGGGGTACTAGGCACACGCTCTACCCCGAGCTATATATACAACCTATGTAGTATCTTTGTATGTGTGTAGAAGAATCTTCAGATACAGAGTTGCAAACTGCTGTAGTCCATACCAAAAGATAACACATTTATGTTACATATTAATCTTGCCAGACAGAGGATTTTATTTCTTAAACATTTGTGTGCCCATGGCATTTTGACAAGTACTAGAGAAACAAGCTAAATCCATCTCCTTCCTTGAGGGAGCCAAAAGCAACAATAGTTACAAACACAGGGACACAGCACCAGAAACAGGGAAAATGAAGCTGTGAGCCAAGCCACACCAGCGCAAATGGTGTTAGGGACCAGAAGCAATTCTTTCTAAGATGTGTTGTTTGGTTTAGTTTGCTTTTAAGATAGGATCACTCTATAGCCCAGGCTAGCCTGGAGCTGGCTGTGTAGACTCTGCTGGCCTCACGAAGGCAGTGGTCCTTTTGTCTCTGCCTCCCAAGTACTAAAATTAGCATGTGTGAGCCAACAGGCCACCTGTTATTAAAATATTGATGCTTCCTATTTGACTTTCCAGAGTTTGATCCTGTTGTGGAATATTTGTTTACACTGTAAAGATGTATCTCTGCTTAAGACGTCTCTGATTGGTTTGATAAAGAGCTAAATGGCCAATAGCTAGGCAGGAGAGAATAGGTGAGACTTCTGGGTAGAAGAGGAACTGGGAGGAGAGATTTAGGTCCATAGATTTGCCAACAAGACACAGAGGAAACAGGAGGTGCAAGATGGAAGAGAGGTAACACCACGTGGCAGAACGTAGATTAATATAAATGGGTTAATTTCATTTATAAGAGCTAGTCGAGACAAGCCTAAGCTAAAAGGCCAAGTTTTCATGATTAATAATAAGTTTCCATGTTGTTATTTGTGACCTGACAGCCGACGAAAAAGCTTGCTACATGGTCCCATACATAGGAAGCTGCAGCAGAGAAGACAAGGCGTAAGGGGCTCTGCTTTATGTTATTTTCCATTTTCTACTTTCTCTGTTTTGTTTAGGGCTACAAACCTCCTGATGAAGGACCTTCTGAATACCAGACTATCCCACTTAATAAAATAGAAGATTTTGGCGTGCACTGCAAACAGTGAGTGACTGACAGTGTCGCTGCTGCGGATGTGACACCACAGCAGAGCTTAGCCTTCCTGTCCTTCCCAAGGCCCTCTCAACCCCAGCACCAAAACTCACTCACACGTGAGAAATACTCAGACAAGATTCATTTCATAATATGTAGTACCTTTATTATTTGTTTGTTTGGTTTTGGTTTTTCGAGACATGGTTTCTCGGTAGCTATGGAGTCAATCCTGGAACTCACTCTGTAGACCAGGCTGGCCTCGAACCCAGAGAGATCCCAGCACTTGGGAAGCAGAGGCAGGCGGATCTCTGTGAGTTTTAGGCCAGTCTGATCTACAGAGAGAGTTCCAGCACAGCCAGGGCGTCTCAGGGCAGAAGGATGGGGTGTGGGGAGAGGAGACGACACACCATTTTGGGGACAAGATGGCTCAGTGAATAAAGGTGCTTGATGCCAAGGCTGATAACCTAAATGTAATCCCCAGGACCTACACAATGGAAAGAGACTTTATTCCCACCAGTTGTCCTCTGACTTCCACATGGTACGCTCATCCACACTTATATGTATACACACAATAAGTAAATTTAATTTTTTAAATGCCCAGTTTTCTCTTAGCAAAAGCTTTTCTCCAAGTTAAAAAAGCCAAGCCAATGAGGGCAGTTTTTATACTTTGTAAATATATCTCCCCACTTCTCCTGCCACCTTCACCCACACCACTGCCCTCTGAAGCCGAAGCGTAGCACTCAGCACACACCTAGTCTTTTTATGTCTGCCCTTCACCCCTAAAGATGAGCCAGCCGGGCCGATGCTGTTAAAAATGTATGTCCGAGCATAATGTTCCGTCCTACACAGAATAAGATCCAGTAAATAGCCTTGCGGACTACACAGCCCTCTGTGGTGTGGCCCCTGATCTTCTCTCGCCATTGAAGTTTAGCCCAACTCTGCTGTCCTTGCCCTTTGTCAGGTGAGCTGCTGACACTCATTCTCGTGTCCATGTGGCTCACTAACTGCTATACAAGATCTCCTTCCAAACCACCTTAACAGAAAATGCACTCTGATCACTTTGTCTCAAATAGCACCCTCCTGTCACGTGTACCTGTTTCCTTCTTAGCAGTCACCATGGGATGTTTTTAGTTCCTTGCTGTTGGTATGTCCTTGCATTTAAAATCAGCCATAGCACAGAAAAAGGTGGGCACTTTTAAATTGTTGCTTAAATAGATTATTTAATGTCCCCTTTTCTCTGTATCTCTTACCCCGCCTTGAAGGGATATCTTGACTGCCATGTGCTACTCCTGCTCACAATGCACAACCCAGTCTGACAGGCAGCTGTCTGCTGCGGATCAGCTGCAGCCTCTTATGTGCTGCTCAGGTTCCCTGCCACTGAGCTCCGCCCTAACCTCTCAAATCCGTTTGAAATTCAGAATCTGATATGCTAAATATTTAAGCACATACTAGATAAGGTGTTTAATATGTTCCTATATAAACTCAACAAAGTAAAAAGACTGAAGATATTCCTTATAGCTTATCTAGTTTTGGTGTATTTATTTTATTGCAGTGTACACATTATACATAACTAAGTTTCATTATGAAATTTGTATGTGCATATGATACATTTGATCATGTTCATTCTCATTACCCTTTCCCACCCTCTCCTCTTCCCAACTCGTCCCCTTGATGCTTTATCTTTTGTGGTTTTTTTGTGGTGTGTTTATATTTTTGATTGCCCAGTGAGTTGCATCAGGGCTGCTTACAGAAGCGTGAGTGACTACAGAAGCATTGTTTACAAGAGTATTGCCAGTGAGCGCGTCAGAGTCTCCCTCCCCTCAGGGAAGGCGGGGCCTTGTGACAAAGTCTAGTGCTGGTAATCACAGCTGCTCTGAGTTAAGAGTGGCCATGACTTTCCTGGCAGCCGACATTCCACACCATTCACCCTTCCCCTGGCTCTTTCTGCCCTTCTTCCAGATCCTTGGGGAAGGGGTTGATATTGGTGTCTACTTTATAGCTGAGTGTTCCACTATCAATTATTCTAACCCACCAATCAGTTATGAGTCTGCAGTTACTACTACCCACTTCTATAAGAAGCTTCTCTGACCAAGGCTGCCAACAGCAATAATGTACATATTTAGAAGGCAATTTGATTAGTTCATTATGTCCATCTAGTAGAATAATGGTGATAGCTCCTCCACTAAGGGCAGCCAAGGACTTTTGACCAGAAAGGCAGGATGAGGCCAGGATTCCTATGAAGTGGGCCTCAGATGCAATCAGGTAACAGTTAATGACCCCAGAGCAGACTGGCCTCTTGTATTAGAGGCCACATACTTAACAGGTTGAGATCATAGCACACAGGATCCAGAACTGTTTACACAGGTAAAACTGCTGATGACCGTTCTTCCTCAGCAGCCTGTAGAGCATTCTCCAGGGTTAGGAGGGCTAGCCGGAAAGAAGGACCTGCACCCAGTCTCTGCTTGTTTTTTCTGTGTACTGTGTCTTAGCAACAAAATACAATAACCCAGTCAACTTTTTTTATTTTTTTATTTTTTTTTTGGTTTGTCGAGACAGGGTTTCTCTGTGGCTTTGGAGCCTGTCCTGGAACTAGCTCTTGTAGACCAGGCTGATCTCGAACTCACAGAGATCCATCTGCCTCTGCCTCCCGAGTGCTGGGATTAAAGGTGTGCACCACCACCGCCCGGCCCAGTCAACTTTTTTTAAAAAAGCACTTGAGATTTAGTTCATGATGACCATGGTGTGGAACATGGCAGCAGGCAGGCATAGGGCTAGAGCAGTAGCTGAGAGCTTATGTCTGATCCCCAAGTGAGAGTCAGAGACAAAGAGATAACTGTGAATGGCATGGGCTTTTGAAACCTCAGAGCCCACTCCCAGTGACACACCTCCTCCAACAAAGCCACACCTCCTAATCCTTTGCAAACAGGTTCAGCCACTAAACTTTCAAATATATGAGCCTATGAGGGCCATTCTCATTCTGACCACTGCATCCTGTGACCAACCATGTGAAGTCTTCAGCAGTGAGAGCTCTAATATGTTAAGTAGTTTAACTTATAAAACCTTAATAGAAGTACAGCTGTTTTGTTTGTCCTTGAAGTGCTAAGCACTGAAACCAGGACCTTGTGCATACTGTGGCACTCTGTCACTAAGCTATTCCTTGGGAGTTCTATTTGGTGTGTTGGTTTGGTTTGGTTTTGGTTTTTTAACTGTAGCCCTGGCTGTCCTGAAATTCACTGTGTAAACCAGGCTGCCCTCAAACTGAGAGATTTTGCTTATTTCTGCATCCTGAGTGATAGGGTGGATATGACACCATGCCCAGCTCCTCAGGAGTTTTTAACTAGTCTATATTTCAATATTATAAGCAAACTGTTTAAAGATTCAGTGAGAGCCAGGAGCAGATAAGACCCTAACATAGCATGGGTTTTCCTCACATAATTCTGCTCTTGTCCAGACAAACTAATGTACTTTCTTCTGTGTGTGTGTGTGTGTGTGTATGTGCGCGCGCACACCATGGTGCAGGTATGGAGAGAGATCACAGGACAAGTTCTGTGGAGTCTGCTCTCTTTCTACCTTTCTGTCTTTACTTGGGTTCCAGGGGTCAAACTCGGGTCTTCAGGCTTTGCCCAACATCTTCTGTTACTGGCTGAACCACCTCACCAGCCTTTTGTAAGCATTTTATAAGACTTTTGTAAGCATTACCTTGGGCTTCTCAGGCAGTTCTGGCTCCAAATCACCAATTGAGTTCTTTTGGTTTGGTTTGGTTTGGTTTGGTTTTTTGAGACAGGGTTTCTCTGTGTAGCAGCTCTGGCTGTTGCTGTTCTAGAACTCATTTTGTCGACCAGGCTTGACCTCAGACTCACAGAGATCCACCTGCCTCTGCCTCCCTGGTGCTGAGATTAAAGGTGTGCACTACCACCACCTGGCAGAGTTCTACTCGTAAGAGAACTAGGGTCTCTAGTATAGTGGCAGGTGGCTGTTTTATATGTACACTGTAGCACCAGTCACTATTGGTGAGTATATTTTATCATATTTAACTTTGATTTAATGACAAATTTCTCAAAGGAGCTTCTTGTGCTTCCTAATCCATTGGTTTATAGAACACGCTAAGATATTTAAATATCTATTACTTTAAATAGTAATTTTATTTTAAATTTATTTTAATTTATTTTAAAAAATAAAGTCAGTCATGGTCACGCACACTTTTAATCCAGCACTTAGGAGTCAGAGATGGGGGATCTCTGTATATTTGAGGGACAACCTGATCTACGTAGTGAGTTCCAGCTTAGCCAGGACTATATATCAAGACTTTGTCTTTCAATAATAATAATATGTTTTCCAGACATTTAACTAAATTTCCCATGGTACTTCATGATTATAAATGAACCTCCTTTCAAAGCAATAAAAGTTCTTCTAGGCACCTTAGGACCTACTTTAAGGTACTCTTTTCAGAAAACATAAGGACCTAACAAAGAAAGGAAGACGTGGGAGATCCGCGTGTCACTGCTCATGTGTTTACAAAGGTTGAGAACTTACAGCTGACCCTGGAGGGCGGCTCCCTTAGTTACATAGAACTGCTGAACTCGACACACAAATCTACACTGTCATTTAGGAATTCCGATTGTTACTGGCTTCTTGGAAATTGGGGGGCACTACAGAAGGGTGTGTGTGTGAGAGAGAGAGAGAGAGAAAAGAAAGGTGAGTAGACAGATTTAAAGCCACGCCACCTGAAAACAAAGGAACCTGTGGTTCAACTATATGATTATCTGAATATAAAATATAATTTGCTTAAATGTAACCAGGACTTGTATGAAATGTAAGTGTACTTTTTCCACTTGCACAATATGAACTTTGTTTTGCAGATATTATGCCTTAGAAGTCTCCTATTTCAAATCCTCTTTGGATCGTAAACTACTTGAGCTCTTGTGGAATAAGTACTGGGTGAATACCCTGAGTTCTTCGAGCTTGCTTACTGTAAGTACTGTACTTGTTTTGTCTGAATTTTGTATTGTTTTGCTTTTTTAAGATAGTACTACTTGGGCCAGCGGTGGTGGCGCACACCTTTAATCCCAGCACTCAGGAGGCAGAGGCAGGCAGATCTTTGTGAGTTTGAGATCAGCCTGGTCTACAAGAGCTAGTTCCAGGACAGGCTCCAAAGCCACAGAGAAACCCTGTCTCGAAAAACAAAAAACAAACAAAAAAAAAAAGATAGTATTACTTGGAACCCGAAGCTAGACTCAAACTCAAGGTCAGCTCAGGCACTTGAAGGTCGCGGATAACCCAACAGTGTAAGTTTTTTCCTTCTATGTGGGTCCCAGGTACCAAACCCTGGTTGTTAGACTCAGCAAACACCTTTACACACTGAGCCATCTTATTGACCCCTAATTTCAGGTGCTTCATTGTTTAGGTCAGGGTAAGTGCCACACCTGACTCATTTGAATTTTAACTAGGCTGTAAAAGTCCAGGCCTTTAATCCCAGCACTGGCGGGAGGGTGGGTGGGCAGGCAGATCTCAGTGAGTTCAAGGCTGAGGCCATCCAGGTCTACAAGCACTAGTTCCAGGACAGGCCCCAAAGCTGCGGAGAAACTCTGTCTCAAAAAACCAAAAACAGAAAAAAAGCTGTTTAATATTTGAAACTCATTTCACAGAAAGACACAACATCAAGGGTGTAACAAGGTTCTCCACCAAGTTAGATGTTAGATGTGGATGCTGGGCAATTCAAATGGTGTCATAGATCAGAGAGACTGTCTTAGTTAGGGTTTTTATTGGCTGTAAAGAGACATGACCACGGCAACTCTTATAAAGAAAACATTTAACTTACAGTTTCAGAGGTTCCATCCATTATCATCGTGATGGAGAGCATGGAAGTGTACAGGCAAGTGTGGTGCTGGCTACATCTTGACCATAAAGCAACAGGAAGTCAACTGAAACACTGGGCACTATCCTGAGCATAGCAAACCTCAAAGCCCACCCCTACAGTGACACTTCCTCCAACAAAGCCACACCTCCTAATAGTGCCACTCTCTATGAGATAATGGGGGCCAATTCCATTCGAACTACCACCGAGACTAACTCTAAATGTCAAATAGAATGCCAAATTGTACCTTAAAGAGATTAGTAGAGGAAAAACAAAAGGACTATATTTGTTGCCTCAGATAGCAGGTAGGTCTCTGACACTTAGCAGTATAGTTCAGTATTTCTCACCCTTTGGGTCGCAATCCCATAACAGTAGCAAAGTTACAATTATGAAGTAGCAATGACATAGTTTTGCAGTTGGGGTCATCAACATGAGGAACTGTATTAAAGGGTCACAGTCTTACCTGGTTGAGAACCACTACTATGGTTAGAAATAGCAGGATACCAAATCAAGGAAGGACAGCACGCGAGTTAGCAGGTCTAGGAGTGGAACTTCCCGGGCACGTTACTTCCTCCCCGAGTGATGCAGAGTCACAGCTTCTTTCAGCTTTGTGAGGCTCATGTTCAGTCTTCATTTTGAAAACAGTTGGCAGCTTTAGCTTCTGGCCTCACAGCCTTTGTGCTCAATGCTCAGAAGGCAACAGCCCGCCTACATATCCGTGCATATTCTCAGGCAGTGTCTCCTGGGTTTGCTCAGCTTTGCTTAGACCACATGCTCTTCCTTAAGATATGCCGTGGGCCAGAGCAATGAATTTGATGAGCGGGCCAAGGCAGGAGCTCACTGCTGGGCTGGAGTAAAAGCAGCTATTGGAGGAGTATGGGGATTAAAATGGAAAAAGAGATCCTGAAAATTAATCTGAAGATCATTACAAATACCAGGCAAAGAAAACATTAACTCAGTCTTTGCTGCTACGTCATTAAAATCTGATGTGGTTGGATGGATATGTATTTAATAGGTATATATTTAGAACTTGGGAGCAGTTTTGTTTCCTGTGGTCCAGATCAGCCTTGCAGCTGCTGTGTAGACAAGGATGACGCTAAACTTCTTTCTGTCCCCACTTCTGAGTGCTGAGATGATAGGCATGTGCATCGGGTCCAGTTTTAGCTCTGAGCCTTGGTGTGAAGGGGTGGCAGTGACACTGCAAGCATCACTAAGTACACCGATGTGCTTTACATAAGGAGTTAGCAAGTGCCTGGCTTACAGTGACGTCTCAGTAAGTGATTACTAGTGTTTTGTTTGCTGTGTTGTATTCTTGGACTCACTTGATCCTATTTATTATTATTGTAAACATAATTTTGACAAGGTTTGCGTTCTTATTGAAGTAGCAGAATTAAAAAGAGAGCAAACCGGCACAGTGGCTAGCACATGTCTGTAATGCCAGTCTTTGGACTTGAGAGGTTGAGTCAAGAGGATCAGGAGTTTGCATCTTTCTTGTCACACTGTAAGCTTGAGGCCAGCCTGGGCCACATGGGACTCTCTTGTTTTAAACAAAAATAAAAGAGGAAAGCAATCATAATAGCAAATATTATGTATCCTGTGTGCCAGGCACTGCTAAGTATCTTATATATCCTTAGAGACAAGTTTACTTGCAGTCAGAAGTGACACTGGTGGCAGGGGGAAAACACTAAGACAGCACAGTAAAGGCAGGTGGGCAGGTGGATGTACCTGCTAGTCCCTGTCTTCCAGCTTAGCAGTATGAGGACAAGTGTAGATGATAAAGTTTCTTTACCCACTGAGCTGCCTCGCCAGCCTGACACCAGGCCTTGACTAGCCTGGAAGGTACACTGTTGTCAAGGCTGCATTGATTACATTTACAGTTGCCAGTTTTAGACAAAAACTAAAAAAGGAGATGTCTCATAACCTTTTTAAAATATTACAGTTAGCAAGGCATGGTGGAATGTGCCTGTAGTCAAGCCTGAGCTATATGACACTCCTGTCTCAAAACAAATACAATGAGAATTTTATGGTTAAGCCTGGGGGTTGCAGTTTGGTGGTAGAATGTGTTTGCCTGGCTTGTATAAGACCGTAGATTCACTCTCCAGCATCAATCATGACACAGATATACAAATTGATAGGAGGGAGATATATATGTTACCATTAAATGTGTATGTAATTTTCAATATTTTTCAATTTATAAAATATATGTAATATGAAAGAAAAATGGTATGTGTAATACATTTCTCAAATGTAGGTATGAACGAGGGCATATAACAATACTCTAATAAGAACAGTCACAAAACCAGCTAATAATTATTAAGTCTTTCTTAGGTGCCCTGGACAGTCCAGAGCTTTAAGGTAGCATTTCCACCCTCTTCCATTTTCAAGAGGCCCAGGAGGTGTGGGTTCAGGCATCCCTGCCAGTCTGCACCAGGGTCAGAACTTTTACTCCCAAACGCATTCCTCAAAGCTTTCATAATTACAAAACTTGATTTAAGCAAAGGAGAAAATTACACATTCAATCTTGAAACTATTTTTTTTTTTATCTAAAATCAAACTGATAGATTTTAGGAGCAGTTTTTATAGCTATAACCTAACTTCTTCATTATCTATACATTCCACCTTTACATTACTTATAAGTAAAGTGTTATATTAATTTGCACAAAAATCAGTGGATTTTGCCAGGCCTGGTGGCACATGCCTTAAACCCAGCACTTGGGAGGCAGAGGCAGGTGGATCTCTGAGTTTGAGGCTACAGAGCTTGTTCCAGGACAGCCAGGGCTGTACACAGAGAAACCCTGTCTTGGCTGGGGGCAGGGGGCAGGAGGTTCAGTTTTTAACAAGTGTGGTGGTGCACAGCTTTAATCCCAACACTGGGAAGCAGAGGCAGGCAGATCTCTTTGAGTTCCAGGCCAGTCAGGGCAACACAGTGAGACTCTCAAAAACAAACAAGAGGGAGGTGTGAGTGGGTGTTTGGGCAGCTGGGGTAAGGGGCTGGACAGAATGCATAGTATACCTATAGTGCCAGCTACTCAGCAGAGTAAGGCCACCTTGGGCAGCCAGCAAAACCCTATCTCAAAACAAATACAAAAGCTGTAAGTGTAACTCTGTAGTGGAGGGCTTGCTTTATATGTACTTGGTCCCTGAAGGCAGTCTTAACCCTGGGCAAAAACAAAAAAAAAAATTTTTTCATGGTGACCTTGTTTTGTACAATGACATGATGCCATTTTCTCCACAGAACGCAGACTATACCACTGGCCAGGTGTTTGACTTGTCTGAAAAGTTAGAGCAGTCGGAGGCCCAGCTGGGACGAGGGAGTTTCATGTTGGGTTTAGAAACACACGACCGGAAGTCAGAAGACAAACTTGCCAAAGCAACTAGAGACAGGTGAGCATCCACATACCGGGTCCTGCCTACTCCTCTCAGTATCTGCAGATGGTAAATCCTGGCTCTCTGTGGTTTAGTCGGCTGCAATTTAAGAGATGCCCGAGGGTTATCTACTTGGAGAAACATGTGTAAATTCAAAAAGACATGTGTAAATTTATTCACACTTTGAAATTTTAGAGGACATTAGGCAAAATAGAAAGCTCAACTCAAAGATCGAGGAGTATCACAGAAAACACCAAATCCCCCTTTACAGAGCAGGCCACACGGAGAACAGGGAGAGCTGGCCCCTACTCGACCTTTGAGGGGGAAGGCTTACAAAAGCATTCTTACCCTTTCCTTAACTAAACAGTTCTGAAGAATAAGATTTCTTAAATTTACCAAATTTCAGATTCCAGGGTATCATAGAAAAGATTCTCTCTTAAGTCTTTATGCTAAAACTCTTCTTTCTGCATTATTTTAGTATCCCATATTTTACTTCCTAATTCCTTCCTTTGGATGTGCTCTCTGATAGCTTAGGAGATGGAAGCTTGGCCCTCTGGCACAGAAACTGCACAGGGTGGAAAAGATTCTTTGCTGCCACAAAACCTTGAGTTCAGTGTGATACAGGCAGAAGGACGAGAACATTCGGGCAGCTACAAGCTGACTCACTGGTCTGTTTGACACTGTTCTGTAGGGCTTGGGGGGCTTTTCCGTCAGTTCACTAGCCCATTTCCACTCTTGGGGTGACGCTTCCCTTTTTCATAAGCTGTTGCTATTCCTTGTCAAACTTGAAAGGCAGGGCTTTCCTCCACCTCCTCCTGGTGCCTGCCAGGATTCCCACCTGTGCTGTTTGCTCTTTACCTCTAATTAAATTGTCTTTGGGCATAAAACAAACAAATACAAAAGAGTGTTCTGTAGGAAGAAAGGAGGAGGGAAGATGAAGTTTATCTTGGCCACTGGAGCCATCTTACTGGAAATGCCTTGTTCTGCTCCTTCCGGTGGAGAGAAGTGGCTCACTGGGTCAGACTACCTATCGTGCACAGGGCTCTGGTTGCATCCCCGGCACCACATCCACAAGAAGAAGCAGGCCTTCCTCCTTCATGGGAGAGTGGCTGCACATTGGGTTGGCTGTTTTGTATGCAGAACTCACAATTGTATCTGCCTTTGTTTTCTCAATGCTGCTCACGGCACTGTGGCCTTGTTCCTGCTCCACCGTTAAGTCAAATCCGCAGCCAAATCATTATGAAGCAAAAATTTTCTTACAGAATTCTATATTTTAACATAATATTGTAATCAGTATGTAATTGAATATTACTATGTAGATACATAATGAATGTATAGTTTTAGTTGTCTTCAAAAACAGAATTTTCCCACAGCCACTGAGTAGCAAAAATAACTGTTAGGAATTATATCAAAGGAATGATATCAAAGTTTATGTCATCACATATGAACTGTCTACTCAGCAGTGAAACACTCAACAGGCAAAGTCGAAAAGGTTTGTGAATGTGAATAAAAGTGAATTGTCCTTGGGCGTTCAGGGATGAGCATGAGGGGAAGAGATGGAAGAAGCCGCTTTCCCTTTGTAATGCTGTGTTTCTTCTTTCCAGCTGTAAAACTACCATAGAAGCCATCCATGGATTGATGTCTCAGGTTATTAAGGATAAACTCTTTAATCAAATTAACGTCGCTTAGCTACTACTGAGTACGTTTTCATGAAAGCTGATATCTGGAAGGAAAAAAGCTCCAGTAACACCGGTAAACCAGTTAACCAAACTCAAGACCAAGGTGCTGTGCGGCGTCCCGATTGTTAGCACTGTAATAAAGCTATCACGTGAAACCGTCCTCCTGTGGCTTTGTGAGCAGAGTTGCTTTTGGTACTCTTGCTTGTGGGAGAAAAAATACACTAGATCTTTTCTGAGTTTGAAGTCCTGCCTATCAAAGTAACCAAAGAATCTCATCATTTCATCACATGGTGGTGAGAAAGTTTTCAGTTGTTTTTGGTACCCAAAAAAAAAAAAAGGTCTCACTACTCATGTTTTATTTTCCCACATAACTTACTAGAGACAGAGACAGACAGGCACATGGTTTCTAGTAATTCAAATATTTACTGAGTGCCTTTCCTGTACCAAGGACTTCCTAGCAAGCTAGACAGGCCACCATCCTTTCAGAGCTTAGTGAAGGCTAAAATTAAGCTTCTCTGGAGAGAGATGATGTGACAGGGTACTCAGGAGAAATGCTTGTTCCAGAGGGGTTAGTAAGGTAGGCTTGCCGAAGGGAAGGTCCGCTTGAAAGAAAGTAGGTCTAGCCAGAAGAGAGGAACTGGAAGTGGTGCAGCAGTCTGAAAGAGCAGAAAGCAAGGAAATGTGGTTCTGTTGGACTTTAGAGTGTCCAGCTGCACTTGAAAGGGGGCAAGGGTGACTCCTCCAGGGCTCCGTGGAATGTACTGCACTGTCTTTCCTAAGAGTGCTGTAGAAGATGGGTAGAGGCTACATGAGAAGCCATGGAGAATAAAGTCACAAGAGGCTGAGATTGTAGGCACAACCTCTTAACGTGACTTCAGAAGCCAGTGAGATAGCTCAGTGGGTAAAAGTCCCTTGCCACTGAGGTCTGGCAACCTGAGCTGGCACTGGAACCCATACAAAAGCAATGAGGAAGAGCAGCTTCACAAGTTGTCCTCTGACTTTGCCTCTCTGCTGTGCCTGTGACCAAACACCATGGCCATAGCAACTTAAAAAATAAAATTTAATTGGGCTTATGGTTTAAGAGAGTCCATAACAGCAACAGGAACTACTGAGAGCTCATCTCTCTCTTTTTTTTTCACCCTTTTGAAAATATATTTTTGCTGGGCAGTGGTGGCACACACGTTTAGTCCCAGCACTCTGGAGGCAGGCAGGAGGATCTCTGAGTTTGAGGCCAGCCTGGTCTACACAGTGCATTCCAGGACAGCCAGGAAATCCTGTCTCAAAATTACATTCTTTCCTCATATCTCCTGGTTAGTTTCCTTGTCCTCTACTCCCAGTTCCTTCTCACCCCCTCCCATCCAAATCCACTCCCTTTCTATCTCATTAGAAAAGAACAGGCTTCTAAGAGATAACAACCAAACATGATCAAATAAAGTATAATAAGGATAAAACAAAAACTTATCACATTGAAGTTGGGCAAGACAAACTTATAGAAGGAAAAGAGCCCAAGAGAAGGCACAGGAATCAGACTACTCATTTGCCCAAAATATATATGCAAGCCATAATATATTTGCAGAGGACCTGGGGAGGCCCTGTGATTGCTGCTTCAGTGTCTGTGAGCTCATATGAGCTTGCTCCGTTGATTCAGAGGGCCTTGTTCTGGTGTCCTCCATCCCTTCTGCTCCCCATACCCCTTCCACCTACTCTTCCTCAGGATTCCCTGAGCCATGAGAGGAAAAATTTAATGGAAACAAATTCTATGTAATGACATAAGTATATCATTAAGAGCCATTACAACTTTTTTTTTTTTTTTTTTTTTGGTTTTTCGAGACAGGGTTTCTCTGGCTTTGGAGCCTGCGCTGGAACTGGCTCTTGTAGACCAGGCTGGTCTCGAACTCACAAAGGTCCGCCTGCCTCTGCCTCCTGAGTGCTGGTATTAAAGGCGTGTGCCACCACCGCCCAGCTCATTACTTTTTTTTTTTTTAAAGATTTATTTATTTATTATGTATACAACATTCCTTCCATGTATGCTTGCATGCCAGAAGAGGGCACCAGATCTCATTACAGATGGCTGTGAGCCTTCATGTGGTTGCTGGGAATTGAACTCAGGACCTCTGGAAGAGCAGTCAGTGCTCTTAACCTCTGAGCCATCTCTCCAGCCCCACTTTTTTTTTGGGGGGGGGGACCAGTAGTATTTGAAGGGCTCTAGTAGGCTGGGGCATAGAGAACATGACTCTGATAGGCCTTGCCTTTCTCCCATGCCCTCTGCCTTGTTAAACTCTTAGATCATGTTTCTAAAGCGAACCACCAAAGTGTAAAGTCCAGCAATCAAAAGTCCCTTTTGCCTCAACTAATTAACATGCCCAATCAAAACAAATCAGCTCATCTTAACACAGGGTTTCCCTCTTTCTCTCTATGAGCTGCCATCAGTTTCCTCTCTGTCCAGAGGTGGTCCTTTGTCCCCCTGGGGCAAATATCCCTTCCATCACTTGTTCCTTCCCCGTCCTCCTCATCCTGTATCCCCTGTCTTTGTCTCTTATTCCCTGCCCTTTGTCCTCTGGGGCAAAAAAAAAAAAAAAACCTCCTTTGTGTTGAGAACTTGATCTTGGTGTGTCTTGTGCCACACCAGTCTATCCAGAGCAGAGTTTACTTTAGGTTCCTGGGCTGTCTAGTCTGGTTCTTGGTCACCCCGGCAGTATTGGGTATGGGTTCCATCTTGTGGCATGGGCCTTAAGTCAAATCAGGTATTGGTGATTACTCCCACAAAATTTCTGCCACCACTGCCCTAGCTTATCTTGCAGGCAGGACACCATTGTAGATAAATGGTTTGTGGCTGGTTTGGTGTTCCATTTCTCTTGGTAACATGCAGAACACCTTCCTGTACCAAAGACACTAGGACAGAGGGTGAAGGCTCTGTAGGCTCCAGTTTGACTTCTCCACATGCCCGGACACTTCCTTTGTTCATTTGTTTTTACATTAATGATGCCTTTAAATAGATGAATTTTCATGGCTCAGGCCATGAAATTTTTAATTTATATTTACTTACTTGCTTTTCTGACACAATTTTTCTCTGTTTTGGCCTGGCTGTCCTGGAACTTACTCTGTAGGCCAGGTTGGCCTCACAGAGATCCATCTGCCTCTGCCTCCCGAGTGCTGGGACTAAAGGCCTGTGCCACCATGCTCAGTTCCGACTTCCATTTTTATGTCATTAAAACTTTTATACAGAGCTGGGCAGTGGTGGCACATACCTTTAATCCTAGCACTTGGGAGGCTGAGGCAGGTGGGTCTATGATTTTGAGGCAAGTCTGTTCTACAATGGGAGTTCTAGAACAGCCAAGGCTACATAGAGAAATCCTGTTCAAAAATTTAAATTAAAATGTTATACAGCAAAAATTTGAATTTAATAACACAGTTTCAGCCCCATAGGCACCTTATTGAGTCATCCAGCTAAGAACACTGACAAGCTGTTTGAGGTTTCTCAGACATGATTGAGTAGTTAAGATTTTGACATAAGAGCCTGTTAGATGACTCAGTTTGCTGTCAAGCTTTATGACCTGGGTTTGAACCCCGGTACCACACATGATGGAAGGAAGAACCCATTCCTGAGCAGCCCATTCCTTACCCACCCACTCACCCACCCCGACACACACACACAAATAAATGTAACTTACAAATTTTTCTTCAACATTTTGATACAGGAGAGTGAAGACTTGATGTTGCTATGACTCAAAGATAACTATCACAGGATTCCTTTTCATGTGCAGATTTACATGTATGAACATCTGACTAGATAGATAGATAGATATAGACATCAATTATGACATGAAAGCTAAGAGGAACTATTTGTTTGGAAGGGGAAGGAACTTGAAGAAGTTAAGGAGTGTGTGGTGATATTTTGTTTGTACTTTAACAGACAAAGCTTGTCTGAAGATCAGAGGGCAGAGGTAGCCACACTAGTTAGCCATCAAGGCCAGGCAGTGGTGCGCACACCTTTAATTCCAGCACTTGGGGAGACAGAGGCAGAGTTCAAGGCCACTCTGGACTATGTGAGATTGAATCCACCTAAAAGAGAAACAGAGCCAAGCAATGGTGGCTCACTAGGGAGGTGGAGACAGGAGTGATATGGCTGGGCAGAGAGGAATATAAGGCAGGAGGAGACAGGAGCTTAGGGCATTCAGTCTGAGGATTCGTGGAGACAGGATCTTGCCCACTTTGGTCTGAGAATTTGGTAGAGATAAAAGTCTCTCTAGTGGCTGGCTCCTTTACCTCTCTAAATCTTTGAGCATTTTCCCTGATATCTGTCTCTGGGTTTTTATTATTAAGACTAATTAGAATTCATGCTACAGGAGTGAGCATGGTCAAAGTGTGTTATATATTTACTGAAATCCTTCCCTGCACAACAAATATATATTAACGAGATACCTTTTTAATTTTTGTATACATTGGTGTTCTGCCTGCACATATGTATGTGTGAAAGTGTTGGATTCCCTCTGGAATTACAGACAATTGGGTGCTGGGAATTGAATCTGGGTCCTCTGAAAGAGCAGTCAGTGCTCTTAACCATTGAGCCATCTCTCCAGTCCCCTAACAAGATACTTTTTAAAACTGCTTACATGCCAAATACAATTTTGACATTTAGCTTTATATTGGTAACCTAGTCAATGTGGCTAGGTATTGGACAGACAATGTCACTGGGCATTGGTGGTGCACACCTGTCCCAGCACTCAGGAGGCCAAGGTAGGCAGATCTCTTGAGTTACAGGCTAGCCTGTGTCTACACAGTGAGTTCTGGGACAGTCACTTTTTCTTTTTTTCTTGCAGAAACTTTCTCTTGCAAAACCAAAGAGAAAAAGAAAATGTCTATGCTTAAACAGTGTAACCAAGAAAAGAAACATCATAACCCCACTGGGCTTGTCTTCTGAGAAGTCTTAGTGTAGCAGCAACTATACCTTCACTAGTAATCAAAAGAGAAATATCCAAATAAGAATTGTTTGGCTCACTAAACTCTGGAGGGCTGAGCTAACTGGTTTAGACAGTGTTACATTAGACTTCCTGGCAGAGTTCTTGGCTCTGTCTTCCACATGTTGACCTAACCCTCAACTAATTTCCCCAGCACTGGCTACCTAGGGTACCACTTGGAGGGTGTGGAGCCGTTTGTCAGGGCAGGGTCAGAATAAGTTGCTGACTTCACTCTGATTGCCATATCCTGGGTCATGACCCCATACCTGGAACTATATGCAACTGGTTACTCCCAAACCTGGGAGTAGTCAGTAACCGAGACCGTGTGAGATAGTCAGTGTCCCCTCAATTAGCCATATTTTGAAGCCTATCTCTAAGACTTTCAGTTTTTATCTGTAGAATGAACTGGGTTTTGTTTGTTTGGTATTTGTTTTTTTATTTTTGTTTTTGTTTTGTTGTTGCTTTTTTGAGACAAGATTTCTCTGTGTAGCCCAGGCTGGTCTGGAACCGTTTGTAGACCAGGCTGGCCTCTAACTCGAGATCCACCTGCCTCTGCCTGCCAAGTGCGGAGATTAAAGGCATGCGCCCTACAGCCCTGCTTGTCTTTGTTTTTTGAGGTAGGTTCTTGCTATGTTGCCCAGGCTGTTCTCAGACTTCCTCTTGCCTCAGTCATGCAAGTGCTGGAGTTACCAACATGTGCCTTCATGCCCATATGTGTGAGGTTTTATTTTTTTCTTCTCTGTAAGCTTTAATGTGTTTTCATGATCACATTTCTTATGTGAGTGTTCCAATTTATAACAGCTTTTAGGAATCCAGGCTCAATTTGCAATCATTGTTCATAAGCTAAGCCATAAGATGGGAGTTTTGCTGTTTCCTGAAAAGTATTGTCTTACAGCCATGAACTATTCAGGAGCTGAACAAGCCATTTTTCCTAAGTGGAGTCTGGTTCTTGTACCATGTCACAGTTTTCAGAGACAATTTCTCTAACTCTTTAGTGATAATATACAGTAAATGTCAATCTTCACACAAAAAATTTAATCCTAATGTCCAGGTCATAAAGCGAGCCAGAGCAGAATGGAGCAGGGCTGAAGAGAGAAGTCAGGGGAGAGGGACTAGGGACCAGAGCCAGTTAGGAGCCCAGTGAGATCTCGGAATCAGGGCTGTTCAGTTTCCAGCTTGTTTTCAAGGCTGAAGGTCCAACCCTCCAAACAAGAACAAGAACATCCACGCGCGCACACAGTGGCTTGTGTGCATGCGTGTGTATCTAAGAGTTTAGGCACCTGGAATCATTTTCATATGACACTGGATTTGGATAGTGGCATTTTCTTCGGTAACATGGTCACCAGCCCAACACACAAGCTGGTGAAATGAGCAGAACCAGCAAGGACAGACAAGCCAGTAAGCCAGAGCTGTGTGTGCTCCATTGTTTCCGAATTTAAAAAAGAAGCCCTGGCTGTCCCTTGCTGCTTCTGAGAGATCCAGTCTGGACACTGTTGGTGCAGGTTAGTGTGACTAACTGGTACTCGGGATTTCGAGAAAAATCGCTGCATGGTACTATAGAATAACAAACTGCCCAGTGGAACTGTATTTAAAAACAAACAGAGTATCTAAGTTACTACGTGAATCAGAGAAACTGTTTAGAAGTTGAAACATTGCGATTTCCTGAGGCTCAAGCTTTCCAGAACAGTCCTGTGAAGTGATGAGGTACAGACACAAAAGTCAGGACTTTGGAGAAGAGTTCATTTGTATTCCTAGGTCTGCACTGTATCCACTTGTAGCTGAGTAAACCCAACTGAACACAGGCTGCTGCTGAGTTTGGGTTTGCAAGGTCTCTCCTGGCATGTTTTCATTATAACCTAAGACACGTGTTGGTAAGAAATATGGCTGTTCATTTTGATTTTGAAGACAGGAAAATACACTACACAGAATGAAGGCTCTTGTTTTTGCTTACCCTTAGGCTATAGGTAACAGATACTCATCCAAGTTATGATGAAGTAACTGTCATCCATTGTTTAATTGGTATGGCTATGTCATTATATTTACAAAGTAATAGGAGATTGGAAATACACTTAGGTATTCTCTCATTTTCCAGTATAAATTCTAAAAGCAAATAGATGTACCTTTTTTCTGACCCACAGTACTAGTTTAAGGACTTCAGGTAACTCCTGAGCAAATCATTTGGGATGTTCCTAAAGGTTACTAACTTTTATTCAAATATTATTGTCAGACATGCCATTCATCTTTGTAGACACAGAATTACAGTCTTATTTTAGAAGACAAATCTGAAATTCAGGTCAACTTTTACCAGATCGACGTGTTTAAACTTTGGATCTCAGAAATCAGATTATTAAAAAAAATAAAATAAAATCCGGAACCCTGTCATTCAGGTCAAATTTGGGAATAAACAGTTAAAAGCATAGCCTGATAACTAACACCAGTGATTAATTGCTTTCTCAACATGTGGATTATCCTGGCGCCAAAAACCGTGGAACAATTGTCTAACAAATTGGAGAGTCCCTGATGTCAGCGCTCATATTTTCTTTGGATTTCACTATGCAATTATGCTATACTTTCTAATGACTGAGTAAAATGGTATTGTGCCTTGGGGCACATTTTGATGAACTGCAGTTGTTCTTTGAAAACCTGAGAGGCACGTGCATAAAGGAAGCATATTGTCCAGAATAGACGTGTGCTTGCCCGGATGTTGGATTTCAGAGTGTTGCAAATGTCTGTCCTGAGGCTCTGAACGCCTTTGCCATTGGTAGTGCATCTATTTACTGAGTAGTTGACATAAAATTATCTCCAAGTAAATGTTTGATTTCTGATTCACTTTTGCCCTTGCAACTTGTTTCTTTCTAACTCCTGCTCAGACTCAGTTTCTTGTGTTAAATGTGTCCTTTAAACAGATAGACGCTATCTTTACATTTTACTTCACCCTTATGAAATTCATCTATCATTTATTGCATGACTTTTTAGCAGAGTTGAGGTAATTAGGTTTCTGGACTTAGAACAACATAAAATTGACTAGATAATGAATTGCTTTATGCGTTTATGTGTGAGGACAAACTAGCCAATGCAACTACAACCATCCAAAATGCTCTGTAGCTTCAGGGAAGTTAACTTGGTAGGCAAATAATGTTGAAACTACAGTGAACACTACTTGTTTAAAAATACTTACTTTTATGTGTATGAGTGTTTATCTGCGTCTGTGTATTGTATCATATGTGTGTGTCAGGTGCCTACAGAGGCCAGAAGATGGCATTAGATCCCATGAACCTGGAGTTACAGTTTTGAGTCACCATGTAAGTGCAGGGAACAGAACCCATGCTCCCTGCAACAGCAGCGAGCATGTTTAATTTCTGAGCCATTGCTTCAACCCCGCTAAGCACCACTTTTTAAGGGAGCTATTTTCAAGCTAAACAATCTGAGTTTGCAAGTACAGTAGTGTGTGCCTACAGTCCCAACACTTAGGGGATGGAGGCAGGAGGATTACGAGTCCAGAAACAGCATTAACTACAAAGTGAATGAGACACCCCCCCAAAGGGGGATACAGCAACAGAAGGGCATGGGATACGGCCCAGTTGATAGGATGCACACAGAGCTACAAGTTGTATACCAACACCATATAATCTGGATGTGGCCATATATACCTGTAATTCCAACAGGGGGACAGAAGTTCAAGGTCATCCTTAACTACGTGGGAAGTTTGTAGCCAGCCTGGGGTATATGAAACCCTGTATTTAAAAAAAAAATTAACACCACAGAGCTTAAAACTAAGAACTATTGACATGGAAATTCATGTTAACATTAACACTTCCAGTTATCTCACACACACACACATCACACACACACTGGTTTGTTTACTAGTCACACACACACACACAAACACGATCCCTACTGGTTTCCCCCCATACACATAGGATCCCTACTGGCTGGCACACATACATGCACACACACACACACACACACACACACACACACACACACATTGGTTTGTGTACTAGTTCACTGCCTTCCGGAAGAGAACATGATCTCCATGAAAGACATGAAGGAAAGGGTTGACCTAACCCACTCTTGTACCCTCTGCCCTGGGGACTCACAGAGCAGACGCTTGATGAATATTTGTTCAGTAAAAAAATTCACTAGACATTTTCTATTTGTTTTAAAGGAACATCAAAAGTATAAAATGATTTTAGAATGAAATTCAGTATATTTCTTTCTTTAGCAGAAAAATGATGTGTGTCACACTGCGAATTACTATCAAATAATGTCTTCTCCCAAAGCTTCATAGGAGTGAAAATAATTTTAATGAAAGATTACTATCAAACATGCTTAATATAAACTTTAATATACTATTATAAAAGACTTCACACTAATAAAAAAAAGCCAATGATTTTCAAAATCAAGCTTGACAGAATGTAACTCTTTTCAAGAATGCAGACAAAAAGAAAAAAGAAAAAAAAAGCCAGAAACGCAGCAATACAATAGCAGTGCACATTTCAACAAACTCTGGAGAGATGAGGAGAAAGCGCACTACGTTGCTGAGTTTCAGGCTTAGCGTCCATCCATCACCAACTAATTAAACTTTTGCTGAACTTATCATTGGCTTGAGAAACTCAAGCAATGCTTCACATCTACTGGAAGGCAGAGATTCTCCATTTCTGGTGCAAAAGACTTTCTGGTTTTCGTTCTTAAAATACAAGCAAAAGTCTGTTCTGAATACTCAACCTAAAGTTACTCTTAATTTAAAAACCTAAACCTTTTCTGCAATTATAAAAACCTTTGTTTTGTTTTTGACAGGGTTTCTCTGTGTTACAGCCCTAGCTGTCCTGGCACTAGCTCTGTAGATCAGGTTGGCTTTGAACTCACAGAGATTCACCTGCCTCTGCCTCCCAAGTAGTGGGAATAAAGGCGTGCGCCACCGCTGCCCAGCATAAATCCCTTTTCTTTTGTTAAGTCTTTCCTATAAAACCCACAAATGCATCTTTTATTGACAAGCCTGATTTTGAGGTGAGGTCCTTTATTATAGCCACATCTCATGCTATTGAACGAACATGTCTAGTATAGCTTCACCTCTAGTGAAGGGTAAGAGAACAAGCCTAAAAAATAATCTAGTATAATAAACATAAAGGGCATTCAGGGAAAAAAAATGAACTCAAATTAACAAAACTTAAAAAAAAAAAAAAGCAAAACATGTCCAGATGGTGGTGGTGCAGGCCTTTAATCCCAGCACTCTGGAGGCAGAGGCAGGTGGATCTCTGCGAGTTTGAGGCCAGCTGGGTCTTCAGAGTGAGTTTTAGGACAGCCAAGGTTATAGAGAGAAACCCTGCCTCAGAAAAAAACAGAAAGAACAAACAAACGAAAAGCAGAACATGACAAAGCCATTCTGAGGAAAATCGGATGTAATTTGGTGACGGCATCTGGTGGAGGAGCTAAAGTATTGAGCATGTTGGAAAGCCATCAGGCTCTGCGTGGTGAAGTAGGGTGGACTGTGGGGAAAACAGAGACTTGAAGAAGCGTGACTCGTTTGTGTAGGAAGCTGGAGCGTCAATGCCTCTGTGGCCTGCATGCCCAGGTGGGTTGCGAGTTTAGAAGCACAGCAGAAATACTGTAGGTTATTGTATATATTGACCTATGCATGCACTGTTTATAGATGATGTGATATAACAATGACATCGGTTGTAAATCCGTTACGAAGTCATGTACAAATGAGCTGTTACCAGGGCCCATACCTTGTCCATGGTGCCTTTAGAAGGTACCTGGTCCTCTGCAGAGGCTCTCAAATACATGATCATCTCTGGGTTACAGAAATCAAAAATAGAAACTGTTTCTTCTAGATTGGAGAGGTGGCTCAGCGGTTAAGAGCACTGACTGCTCTTCCAGAGGTTCTGAGTTCAATTCCCAGCAACTACATGGTGGTTCACAACCATCTCCAATGAGATCTGGTGCCCTCTTCTGGCCTGAAGCATACATGCAGGTAAAACACTCTATACATAATTAGTAAATAAATCTTAAAAAAAAAAAAAAAGGAAACTGTATTCTCCATAACCAGAAAGAACTTTGTAGCTTCCAGCTTCTATGCGAAATCTTTTGTTCCAAGTAAGCTACCCCTTCCTGTAGTCAGTTGCCTTTCTAAACTGCAACGTCCTTTGAAAGGGAAGTCAAGACCCAACTCCTACACTCTCTCTCCCTAAGAGGATTTTACATTATTTCCATATCACCCCAAAACCCAAAACACTTTTCCTTGTAAAGATTTCATGAACTAGAAATCTTGGTCCTTGACTTCAGGCTCTCTCACAAGATTATAATCAAGTGTTTGCCAGAGGTGAGGTCCAACTGGGAAAGGATTAGCTCTATAGCTAACAGGAGTTTTATTGGCTTTTTCTCCTTGGACCAAAAATCTCAAGTTTTCACTAGTTACCGGTTGGGTTGGAGTCTTTCTTCGGGTTCTTCTTTGTCAATTGGCTTCCCTAAGCTATAGCCAGCTTAGGGAAACTCACACATGCTATGGAGATTCAGCCAGCAAAACATTAGCCACCATCTTTTGTGACCTGATCATGGAAATGGCATGCACAAGTTTTCTTTATGCGGGTCATGGCACTGTGGGGATCACTCAGGGGCTTGGATACCAAGAAGTGCGACCATTCAGGCTATGTCAGATGCCTGCCTGCAGATCACTAATATTCCTCCATCTCACAAAATGAACAGAGAAGGAAGTGGCAGCCTGAAAAACGTGCATCTTTCTATGCGGGGTTATCTGCTAACAACAGACCTTTCTGGGCCTTTTTATTTCTTTGTGTCTCAGTGAAGGAGACTTAATCACCAATGTCGGCTTAGTGCTTCCCACAGTTCTGTGCGGTATGAACTCAGGAAACATTGATGGATAAAGACCGAACAGCATGCGGAAGATAAACCCTGCTTCTGGCGAGAGTTCCTTTGGAAACTCCAGCTGAGGCTTTTTAAAGTGTGATTTTAGCATCATGCTTCCAAAGTGATTCTTGAGACTTACTTCTTTTAGCAAGTGTAAGTTCCCCCAACATCTGTCAAGTGTAAAGCTTACAGTATTTTGTGCTTGACTCACACATGTGATATGGAAGAGAAGAATTTCTCGTAGCCTGCCAAATTTCTGCCTCACTGGAAAATACACAGACAACTGGTTCACGCTGCGCCCCTGGGCAGTAGTTAGAGTTCACATCTTAACAAGGGAATATGTTCTCTCAAGCTAACTAACTGCATTTAAAAAAAAATTAATTAGTGGGTTTGGAGAGGTGACCTGGTTGGGAAGTGCCTACGGTGCAAACACGAGGCCCTGGGTTCAGATTCCAGCACCCATGGGAAAGTCTCTAACCTCGGAGACAACTGGTCCTTGTTTATTGACTCCCCAACCTAACCCAGTGGACAAGCTCCAAATTCACCAGGAGGAACTGACTCAGAAAATAAGATGTAGTCAGGCAGCGGTGGTGCAGAACTTCAATTCCAGAACTCGGGAAGTAGAGGCAGGAGGATCTCTATGAGTTTGAGGCCAGCCTGGTCTACAGAGTTAGTTTCAGGATAGCCAAAACTACACATAGAAACCCTGTTTCAATAACAATAATAATAACAACTATAAACATAATAGTAAGATGATGTAGAGGGCTGCAGAGATGGCTCAGCAGTCTAGAGCACTTCCTGCTCTTCTAGAGATCTGACTGCCAATCCCTACAGACAGCTGCTTGTAACTGCTGCTCAAAGTAATTGGATGCCCCCTTCTGGCTTCTTCAGGTCTGCACACACACGCACACGCATGCACACACACACACACACATGTCAATATCTTTTTATAGATTTAAAACAATAGAAGACACCCAGTGTTGATCTCTGCTGTCTACACTCACACACACACATATGCCACCCACATGAATGTACACGCATCCACACCCACATGAGCACATACATACTCAAACACCCCCACTCATATTAATTAGTAATTCAATCATTTTAAGCATAAATAATCACAAAGTGATTTTTCAACCTCATGAAGCGGATCCAAAATGAAGTTTCAAAATATACTTTTATCATTTTTCATAAGCCTGGCTACTAAAAATAGAGGAAAACCCTCGTCATAATCTTGCCACCCAAAAGTGGCCACTATTAAATATGTCCATGTCTATATCTACGTATCATATCTCGCATTTACAGGTGTATGTAGCCAGGTGTGGTGACCTGAACAGTCCCAACTACCCAGGTCTCAGACGAGGACCCTGTGAGCCTGTGAGGTCTGAGAACAGTCTGGGCTGCATAGTGAGAAATGATCTCAAAAATAAAACAAGTAAAAGTGCATACAGCTTTACCACAAATGAGAGTGCATTCCTTTTGATGAGTTATGAAAATTTCCTAGAGCCAAGACTTGCAGAGCAAGCGAGTCTTGATGACTTACTCAATCGTAAACAAGGCCTCTAGCAGGGTTAACAGTGGTCTCAATGCCACATACAGAGTCTGTATCCCTTGTTAAGGCTGTTGTCCCCAACGGAATGAGCCATAACCACATAAGATGGGTATCTGATGTGTGACCTGTTGTTTTAGTTATTCTTTTACCTCTTGTCCTTCCTTAGCCTTTTTCCTGTGTGGCAACCCTCATGCATGAACTTCTTCCTGTGTGACTGAATCGTTATCCCCTTTCTGTTTACTGCTGACGCATCTAAACCGGCTCTTCTTTACCATTTCCCTCACCGCCGCTGGTTTCAGTTGTTTTATGTGGGGTATTTTATTAAAGCGTATCTCACCTCACCCTTAGGGTACGGACCAAACATCCCTTGTCACCTCTTTCTCCCAACACTTGGAGATTATCTTCAGCTTCTGCCCCGTGCCTTTCCCCAAATGACCTCTATTAAATGCCCCAGTGTGTACAGGCGCTTGCTACTGAGCCTTTCGGCCTGAGCTTGTTCCCACTAACCAACACGGTGGAAAGAACCAACTTCCTCCAGTTGCCCTCTGGCCTCCATGTGCATACATACATATCCACAAAATAAGTGAATGCAAACATATTGTTTAAAGATGTCCCGCAAGTCCACGGATCTCCAGCTGAACTGGGCCAAGACTGCCTAAACAAACGGACTTATAAACAAACAGCCCTATGGTGAGCGGAGTTATGGCTCCTCTGCCCCATACACCTCTTCCTAGGCGGCTCTGATGCTAAGGGTCATGAGATAGGATAGAAGGAGAACTGGCCCTGAACTCAGACAGGTGCCTTCTACACTTAACGCAGGCTTCTTTCAACTCTTTCTAGAGCAGGAGATTTCTTATCTGCAAACCGGATGACTGAACTGTCCTATGGGCTGTAAGCTTCCTGCTCAAAAAACGGCCCCCGACAACCTTCCTTCCCCCTCCAGCCAGGTCCACAGCTGCACTGGCCATCTCCCAGTGTGCACTGTTCTTGATACCCTGTCTTCTTAGTCCACCCCATTGCCAGTGAATCCTTTCCACTGTGGATGAGGGTTCCTGTGTTGTCTTCCTTTTTTCTAGACAAGGTTCTCAGTGTAACAGCCTTAGCTGTCCTGGAACTTGCTCTATAGACCAGGCTGGCTTCAAACTCACAAAGATCTGCCTGCCTTTGCCTCCTGAGTGCTGGGATTAAAAGTGTGTGCCACCACTACCCGACTGTCTTTTAATTATGTCATTTTACAAACATTTATCTGTCAAGTGGGCGCTAGTATACACCACACTTTCATACCCATTGACAGTGGTGAGGTAAAAGAATGCCTGTCCTCAGTTTATCTTTTTTTTTTTTTTTTTTTAGACATGCGTAACACAGGCAGATTCTTGTTACGCTAAAGAACTTCATACTAGTTGTTGGAGGAAATAGAAACTAACGAGATACAGTGTTGAGGTTTTCTGAAAGGATGTATGGATCTAAACTAAGATGAGGGAGAACAAGAGTGTAAGAGGGAAGAAAACATGTGCCAGTTCCACCCCAAAAGCTGGAAAATGGATTATTTATTTTGTCGAAACAAGGTCTCTATGTAGCCGTGGCTAGCTAGGAGGAACTCTCCATGTAGACCAAGCTAGCCAGGAATTCAGAGATACACTTACCTCTGCCTCTCACGTGCTAGGATTAAAGACATGCACTACAAGCCAACCCAAGGGATTTTTTTTTTTTTTGAGAACTTCTAGAGATCCGCCTGTCTCTGGCTCAGGAGTGCTGGAGTTAAAGGCGAGCGCCACCACCGCCTGACCTGAGACAGGGTTTCTTTGTGTATCCCTGGATGTTCTGGAGCTAGCTCTGTAGACCAGGCTGGGCTTGAACTCACAAACAAAGCATACCCGAGAATCCTGACTTGAGGACCGCAAGCGGCAAGCTGTGAGGAGAGTCGTGATAAATGGCCTTGACTATTTCCCTAAGTTTAGGTTTTATCCTAGAAAGGTGGAGTACCGGCTTCAGGCATTTCCTTTTTGGGTCTGCTCTGGGGCAGGTGTGATTACTGGACACTGAAATAATCAAAGATGATGAAGAGGGAAATGATGACCGGCAATCTTGTTCCGTTCAACTGACCTTGTCTTGGGATCACTAGTGCACAATATCAGCTCTTCTGTCCCGTGTCACAAAGAGCCAGACCCGTGCCGGCCACCGGGCGAGCGCTGCAAGCTTCCGGACATCGCGTCGCGAGACTTCCTCTGCAAGGGGAGCGGTTCGGAGCATCTGGTCTCCTGGCAACCGTCCGCTGGTCTTGCAGGAGACTGGCACAAGGACACTGACCAAACCAGTTACAGACCGGACTGGACCCTGGACCCGGGAGCGGTGAGACGTCCAGAGAAACCCTAGCCAGAGGCGTTTCTGAACACAAACTTCAATACTGAGGCCTGTCCCTAAACACCCAGAACCCCAGACACAGTCTGGAAGACTAGTTTGGACCAGCAGGCAAGGCTGGAAGCGTTCTAGAGGCCCCAGGCAGGGTGGAGAGGAGGCGAGGGAACATGATCCAGGCTTTGGAAACTTTTGAGGGCTGAAGCCCACCATTTAGAGCTTCTGAAAACCACTGAGCGCAGCGACTCCCTTAAAAGGGAATGTAGGTAAAAACCAACTCCAAAATTGTCTGTTTTACCCTGCCTACAGGAGCCTGGGGGATGAAAGCCAGTTAAGGAGCCATCAAGATGGGATCCCAGAGCGCCCTGAAGCGGCTCTAAGCAATTCACTCTGGCTCCTGCCAGGATGCATCCTAGTAATTGAGCTGAAATAATAAATAGTTAGCTAGTGGGGGTATTATGGAAAACGATGTGTTTTCAGAGAAAATCAAGGACATCCCAAAAGTGTTGACGTTATTGTTTTTATTATTATGTTCTAAGATGTATACAAATTCAACTGCTGATGAAGTTTAAGCCCCTGGAACTTAAAATTATTTCTCTAAAATAATGAAACTACAAATACCAGTAAAGTTGACGCTGTCTTCATAAAAGGAATGGTGATGTTTTGACAAGACAGTTTTCATGAACTGCTACCATGCATGCAGCTTATGATTTGTATTTTATGTTGTGGGCTGATCTGAGTCTCTCCCTTTCCATAGTTGAGCCCCTGGAATATTTTCTTTTTTTCTTTTTTTTTTTCTTGGTTTTTTTCGAGACAGGGTTTCTCTGTAGCTTTGGAGCCTGTCCTGGAACTAGCTCTTGTAGACCAGGCTGGTCTCGAACTCACAGAGATCCGCCTGCCTCTGCCTCCCGAGTGCTGGGATTAAAGGCGTGCGCCACCACTGCCCTGCTGGAATGTTTTCCTATAGCTTTTTGATGACATTCATTGGCCTTCTCCTGATTTAAAAATAGTTTAAATATTTGCGTCTTTTCCAAACAGTCTTCTGTAGCTCAGGCTATCCTAACACTCACTCAGCCAGACCGGCCCTTGAATTTCCTCCTTCTACCTCCTAAATTCGGGGATTATGAGTGTGTGCCACCAGCTCTGCCGCCGCTTTTCAAATCCGTTTAATTTTCAGAAGCAGCAGCTTTTAGACACAGAATTCTCTTGTGGTTAAAGAATTAAGAATATGCGGTTCTGGAATAGAGGCTGCTCTGGCACACTGACTTGAAATTAGGGCAGATACAAGATTAGTGGTTGCCCGCCCGCCCCGCCTCGCCTCGCCTCGCCTCGCCCACCCGCCCGCCTGCCAGTCTGCCCCGCCTCTCGCCCTTCCCGCCTGCCTTTGCACCTGTCCACCTAGCTGCCTGCCTGCCTACCTGCTTGCTTCCCATGTGAAAAGCCCCTTTCCCATGGGAAAAGAATCATTTTATTATCAAGGATAGGGCAATCTATAAAAAGAAAACAACCACCCCAGCATTTTTATACAAACCCTTATCCTCACTTTTAGTCAATTCCTTTAGCCCAAACCTTGTTCCCTTCACCGTTTCACAACCTGCTAGTCCTTTTCCAGTCCATCATGCCAGTGCCCTGAGCCTCCCTTATGAAGACTCACGGCTCATTAAAAATCCTGTGCAGTTCCTAACACAATCCTGAAAGGGTCTTTTTATGAAACATGTGAATGTCAAATATTTATATAAAAGAGTCAATGACCAAGAATAGCCAAAGTGAAGAGATGTTATTGGTCTGAACTTAGAAAACAGTGTTGCCATGCCAACAGAGGCATAAATGAAGGGAAGAGAAAATACTTTTGCATAGTGTATTGGGTAGCTAGTTCCCACTAGGAAAAATATACATTCAAGTCTCTCTCACCTCATATGTGTTAAGCAATCCCAGGTAAAAGAACAAATTTGTCTAGCAAAATGTGAACAAATTTTAAAAAATATTAGATTGTTGTTTTAATTTTGGGGTAGGGAAGGAATTGCTTCCCTACCTTTTTGGCTTATAAGCCAAAATATAAACAATACATTTAACTGCTTTTAGAAAAAATACTATGTCAGGTGCTGGTGGCACACGCCTTTAATCCCAGCACTCAGGAGGCAGAGGCAGATGGGTCTCTGTGAGTTTGAGGCCAGCCCGGTCTACAGAGAGTTCCAGGACAGCCAGGGCTGTGAAAGGAAGCCCACATGGTTCTGACATAGGCCCTCTGCAGTATATGTTATGGTTGTATTCAATGGTGTTCTTGTGGGACTCCCAGCAGTGTGAGTAGGACCTATCTCTGACTCTTTCGCCTGCTTTTGGGAACCTTTCTCTACCACTGGGTCACCTCATCCAGCCTTAGCAAGAGAGGTGGTGCCTAGTCTTACTGGAATTTTTTTTTTTTTAATGTATACAGCATTTTGTATGCCTGCGGTCCAGAAGAGGGCAGAAGATCTCATTTTTGATGGTTGTGAGCCACCATGTATGGGTCCTGTGGGTCTTATATAAAATATTTGAAAGCATGCCCCCACTTCTTCACCTGTGTGGTCTCAAACACAAGAACCCAAGCAATCCTCCTGCCTCAGCCTCCTCGGCTGCTAGAGTACAGCTAGAATCACCAAAGTCACTTATTTCATAAAATTTTTTTAGTAGCATATATTCTACATAATAATGTTTCATTATATTTTCATAAATGCACATAAGGCAGTTTGATCATATTCCCCTCCACCTTGTTAGCCTGCTCTTATCTCCCCGCATTGGCTTTGCCCCTTTCCTTTCCCAGCTAGTCCCTCTTCTGCTTTCTTGCCTTTTTTGTCTGTACTCAATGTGTTTCATTCCAGCTGATTACACGGGTGTAATTGAGGGGTTATTTACAGGAGCGTGGGCACCTTATCAGGGGCTACCACTGGAAAAGTCAAGTCTCTGCCCTGACACCAGAGCTGCCTGTAGATCCTCAAGAAGAGGTGGAGCCTCATGCGCCCCGCCCTCCAGCTGCTGTTCACTGCCTATATATCCTCAAGAGAGGTGGAGCCTGGTGAGACACCCAGGCACCTAGTGCGCATGTGTGCGTGTACACACACAGGCGCTCCTGCCACACGCACCACACAGCTCTGACGTTTTTTTATTTATAATTTATTTTTGTGGTGCAAGGGATCAAATGTAGGTCCTCGTGAATACACCGTGCCTTAAATTTATCATACAAAATGCTTGAAGATTGCTTTGCCAGCGAGCAGTGAAGCTAATATTTGAACTCAGCAATCTGCATTGGAAAACGCTGCTTTTTGTTGCCGTTTTTCTGACATACAATATCTAGGCCTGGCCCATGGCAAGTGTTTTGTATCATTCTGTGTGTAACTTGGGGTATGTACAGCATTGGTTCTGGTTTGGAGATGCTGCGCCAGTTCCTATGAGGGGTGAGGACACTAGCGCGAGCCTCAGCTGGCACTTTGAAAAGCTTGGACTAGCTCTCTGGGGCTTAATTTCTCCACCTATGAAATAAGATCATTGGGCAGTTTTCCTGGAGGTCCTTTCTTCTCAGAAAGGGTAAATAAACTTTTAAAAAGATGATCCCCTCAGGGCACGGGATGTAGCATGCAGTGCCCCCAGAATTCTATCCCAGCACTAGGAAAAAATGGAGTGGGAGGAGAAAAGGAGGTGCACACAACAGTTCATTACTACCCCAGGGGAGGAAAGTATCTACAAATGGAAAGAAGGCACCGTGCCTTTAATCCCAGAACTGGAGGCTAGGCAGAAAGATGCTAGTGCCTGGGCATGAGACCCTCTAAAAACATAGGCGAGGAGGAGGCCAAGACGGCCACCACTTTGTGGATGGCAGCAAGTTCCAAGCCAGCCTGGGTTACACAACTTAGATCCTATTCCAGAAAACAAACAATAAAGGCAAATAAGTAATGTACATTTAATTCCTTTTCATGTTTTGTTTTGTTGGTTCGTCGGTTTTTGGGTTTTGCTTTGTTTTGTTTTGGTTTTGGTTTGGTTTGGTTTTTCAAGACAGGGTTTCCCTGGATAGCCTGTCCTGGAACTTGCTCTGTAGACCAAGCTAGCCTTGAACTCAACAGAAAACTGCCTGCCTCTGCCTTCCAAGGCGTGTACCACCACACCTGGCCTTGGTTTTAAGTGTTATAATGGAGGTTGTCTGGAAAGGTAGAAAATAGCAGAAAGCATAAATGCCAGCAGCCGAGCTTACCAGGCTGCTGTCCATGAGAAGGTTAGAGCTTCTCCCCCCTCCGGGACATCGCTATATCACAGTGCTCTCTTGCTCCCTTTCATTTTTAGAAAGTTGGAAGTAATACCTAAACCTGCTTCTGGACATGGTGCTAAAACGGAGTTCTTGCTGAGAGTGTCAGTTACACAGAAACCATGGTTCGACTGACTCTGGATTTAATTGCCAAAAACTGCAATCTTAAACCCCGAAAAGAAGAAACCATCGCACAATGCCTGAAGAAAATAACACACATAAATTTTTCAGACAGGAATATAGATTCAATTGTAAGAACTTTACATTATTTCATTTTTACACAATTAGGAATATAAACTTGATTGGTTTGAGAGCATATCAATTTTTTGATTAAACTTGTTAACTATACTTTTACTGGGAAGCATATTACGTTTCTCTTTTAATTTCCTTCTTTGGGTACTTAGCATATTAAGTTTCTGTAAAATATAGCATTGTGTTTTACAAGTATCTGTTCGACATACGTTGCTGCTTCCCTGGAATACACTTGTATTGCACAACAAACAGGATTTGGAAAGCGATTACTTTTGTACCACTCCAGAGCCTTGGAATACTTTTTAAACTTAAAAATGTTAAGAAATGAGCTAGGCACTTAACTTGCCTGTAACCCCAGCACTCAGAGATTGAGCTTGGAGGATTTTAAGTTCAAGACCAGCCCTGAGCTATCCGGTGAGACCTGTCTTGAGGGGGTATTAAAAACACAAATCTTCAACAGTAGAGACAGTATATCTCAGTGACAGTGGACACTCGGCGTGTCCAAGGCCCTATGTTCCATTCCCAGTCACCCCTTCTCCACAATAAACGTTCAAAGTTTTTGCATATAATTTATGTTCATATATGTTATTCTGGGCCAGTTGTAGTAGACAAGGTTTCTCTGTGCAGTCCTGGCTGTTCTGGAACTTGCTCTGCAGACTGACCTTCCTTTGCTCCTCCCCCAGTGCTGGGAGTAAAAGCGTGTGCTACCACAGCTCAGCTTGTTCTGTTCCTTTTTAATGATTTATTTTTATCTGTATGTGCATTTGTGCTTTGCCTGCATATGTGTCTATGTGAAGGTGTCGGGTCCCCCGGAACTAGAGTTATAGACAGCTGTGAGCTGCCATATGGGTGCTGGGAATTGAACCCGGGTCCTCTGGAGGAGCAGCCAGTGACTGAGCCATCTCTCCAGTTCTCATTTTGTTCTTTTCTTGAGACATGGTCTCTCTATGTGGTCTTGGCTGTCCTGGAACTCATTTGTACACGAGGCTGTCCTTGAACTCACAGAAATCCACCTTTGTCTCCCCAGTGCTGGATTAAAGGTGTTTTGAAACCACGTGGCCCAGCTCCAGCTCCTCATATAATTGCAATAGTAGGTCAGAGTGAACCTCTGTTCTCCTGTTCTGATGTCTACAAGATAGTACAAAGAAATGAAAGTTGTTTCACAGGATTCAGATTGATAGCATCATCATAGTTTGGTTTTTTTTATCCTCTACATTTATTTGGGTCAGGGTCTTTCTCTCTTGCCCTGGCTAGCTTGGTACTCACTGTGGTCTTGAACTTACTGAGATCCACCTACTTCAGCCTCTTTAGTGCAGAATTCAGTTTAATACATTACTCTGGACTATTGAATGATTTTCAGTTTTCAGTACTATAAGCTGTGACAGCTTACTTCGAATCCAACAGGAAGATTAAGCTCTGCATTATAATGTTTGGACAATAATTTGTTCATTGTTTCAACTTTCAGGAAGGTCTCTAATTGCTTCCAAGGAAAACTGTTTAAGAAATTCTTAAGAAATGCAATTTTACTGGAAAAGTTACAGAATTCTAAAGCCCAAAATTACTTAGTGATCATTACAGTCTTATTTAGAGTGTGCTAAATGCAGAGAAATGTTACTTTCTAAGAGTCTTTGGGAGATTTTTAGAGTATCAAAGTATTTCTTAAAATCCAACTTCTAAGCATTCAGAAGGAAAGAACTAGGACCTGTTTTGTCTTCATCTCAGGATGACCTCTCTCCCTGCAAAAACCTGAGCGTTTTGTATTTATATGATAACCGCATTAGTGCCATCACCAACCTGAACTATTCCACAAATCTGACCCACTTGTACCTGCAGAACAATTGCATTTCCTGCATTGAGAACCTCAGGTCCCTGAAGAGACTGGAGAAGCTGTAAGTGCTTTTATTTGTGAATCCTCCCAGCTGCTCTTCCCCTTCTTTCTTGCACAAGCATTTCCGGTGTTGCATTAGGTCGCAAAGCTAAACTGGGTGCAGGCTTAAATCTGTTTCTCAAAAGTTTCGTGGAACAGGTCTCACTTTTAATTTTATCTTATTGTATGTAATATATTCATATAAAATACAATAATTTGTAGCATGATTGATAAAAACCCAGAGACAGAAATTGAAATTCAACCTGAAGGTCAAAAAAGCAAAACAGCCAGCCACTGACTCTTACCTCAGTGTGAAATGGCGATCCTGCCTCCAGGAATCTCAGAATGAGACTGTGTGTGAGGGCTGTCTCCTCCTGTCTTAATATTCCTCTTCAGTACTGGGACTAAAGGCATGAACTGCCCAGTTTCTATGGCAACGAGTGAGGCTACTGGAATTAAAGGTCTGTGTTGCCACTGCCTGGGCTGTAATAAGACTGACCAGTGGGGCTGTTTTACTCTCTGATCTTCAGGCAGGCTTTATTTATTAAACTACAAATAAAATATTACTACAATAATTGATGTTTTAATTAAACCTGGTAAGATAGGCGTAGTGGTTCATGCTTGTAATTCCAGCTCTCAGAAGTCTGGGGCAAGAGGATTTCTAGAAATTCAAGACTAGCCTGGGCTACATAATGAAGTCCTGGCTCAAAATCCAAACAGCTTGATATACCTTTCTCTTGGTGGGGAGAGCAAACCATCTAATGAGCTTTTAGGAATAAGCATCCTCACATAAATTCAACAGGGTTTCCATGGAGCTCAGGTGAATTCTGTGTTCTTCTGAGTCTCCAAGGGGCTTTGATTTCCAAAGGCAAAGGTCATAAACTGATACAGATCTGATTGTTTAAAAGATTGCTGATAATTATTACTAGGGAGGCCAGAGAGATCGCTCAGTGCTTACACTGCTCTCACAGAGAACCTGAGGTCAGTTCCCAGCACCCACGCTGCCTGCTCACAATTGTGTATAACTCCAGCTCCAGGGGATCTGGTGCCACCGGGCACACACACACAGCACACATGCACATACACACATATACATAAATTGAAACTAAAATCCTTTTTAAAGTATTATTACTGGGCAATGAAGACTGACAGATCCAAGTTCACCAGACTGGATAACTAGCATGTTTTTCTAGAAGTGGCCTGTGCTCTTCAGGATGGGGATAGAATAGGATGATGGGGAAACACTCACCAAATGCAGACTACTAGTTCCAGTCTCGATATCCAGCAGATCATGAGAGTGAGGTCCAGAAACTGTTTATAAACCTATAGTCTGGGTTGTAAGGTGTGGGTGGGAGACAGCTCAGTACAGACTATTTTAACCCTCTCACTTAAAAAGTTGAAGATGTATATGATATACATGTATGAAATATTCTAATGAAACCCATTAGTTTGTACAATTAATCAATGCTATTGAAAAATGTAAAAACATAATGTATTTTAGACCAAATTAAGTGTAAGAATATAATTTGTGATTTAGATGGAACTTGCATAGGTCTGATAGAAAGATAACATTCTGTGAGTATAATTTTTATCTCTGTGTGTGTGCACGCATTTTTGTGTGTGAATGCAGGTATGAGAAAGCGGGGACAGGGAACAACCTCCAGGGTTGGTCCTCATCTCCCACCCTGTTTGAGGCAGGGTCTCCTTATGTTCCGGGCTACCTGACCCATGAGTGTCAGGGGATTCTTTCTGTCTCCATCTCCCATCTCACTCAAGGGGCTCTGGGGTTACAGATGCTCCTAACAAGACCACATTATGTGGGTTCTGGGGATTCAAACTAAGGTCTTCATGCTTGTGAAGCAAGTGGTTCACCCAGCGGCCATAATCCCTACCCTCCTTGTTACATTTTTATTATCCTTAATGTCCACAGCATTCCCAGAAAACCTATTTGAAACCCTGTCTGTGTTTTGCAGGTACCTGGGAGGCAATTACATTGCAGTCATAGAAGGTTTAGAAGGATTGGAAGAACTGAGAGAGCTGCATGTTGAAAGCCAGAGGCTTCCCCTGGGAGAAAAGCTTCTGTTCGACCCCAGGACTCTCCGTTCTTTGGCAGTAAGGCCATAAGAAAGTTTGGGCAAGCCGGGCGGTGGTGGCGCACACCTTTAATCCTAGCACTTCAGAGGCAGAGGCAGGCAGATCTCTGTGAGTTCAAGACAAGAGCTAGTTCCAGGACAGGCTCCAAAAGTTGCAGGGAAACCCTGTCTCGAAAAACCAAAAAAAAAAAAAAAAGAAAAGAAAAGAAAAAAGAAAGAAAGAAAGAAAGAAAAGAAAGAAAGTTTGGGCAGAAAGTAGTGGGGAATAAGTCAGGGTGCAGCAAGAGGTGGGAGGGCATGCTCGGAGTGTGGACGTAGTCTTCCTGTTGATCTGCCCATTGAAAACCTGAGGGTGGTTTTCTTGTGCAATCTCTAGTATGGCAGTACTATAGGTCAGGGTGGCATGCTTACCTCTTTAACTAGAACTGAAAGAAGGATGTGAGCAGCTTATGTGAACTGAAGTTCTAATACAGGCCCATGATGTAGGAGCTGCTGACTATCATGAGTCATGTTTTTAAATTTTAGGGAAAGCTATAAGGAAAAGGGAGTGGGACAATTATTTGGCAAGCTTTCTTTGTTTTTTGATTTTTTGAGATACGACCTCAGGCTGGCATCAGCCTCTCAAAGCTTGGGGTTATGGGTGTGTGCACAAACCCAGGTTTGAGGACCCGATGTGTTGCTGGCCAGCCAGTCACCATCTGTGAGGTGAGATGCAGGGCTTGCTGCTAGTCCTCAAAGTCCCCTGAGTCTTGGTCACACTGCCTTCATTTCTGGGCCAGGAGATTTATAAATGGGACACAGTTGTGCAGACTTTATCCGTTTTGATTTACAGGACCCAGAAATGGAAGGAACATGTTTATTATACACCTGAGAAGTGTCCCTTATGTTAGAAAAGAAAGAAGCGACCCAGTTACCATGCCACCTCCTCCCCACTGCCTCTGCAGTTGTCAGCATGCAGCTAGCTGCCTTGCCCCCATGCAGTTTTTGGCATGCAGCTAGCTCCCTAGCCACTTTTGCAGCTCCACCTGCCGATTGCTCAGCTATCGCAGGTGCTGCTTTGCTGTTCCTGTCACTTCCTTCTTGAGCTGCCATTTCCAGCTCATGACACTACAAATTGGCAAGGCAAGGAAACCTAGTGTGTCTATGGCAGCTGAGGAGCACAGAAGCCTGCCTTCCAGCTGGCTCAGTAAGTGAGCCTGTTTACAGAACCCCAGAAGGGATGTTTAGACCAATCACAGCACGTCTTGCATGCAAATGAAGGTTTGTGTTTGCACACTTAGCCTATAAATGGAGATTTGGGTTTGTAGCCACCACTGCTTTCCTGTTTATCATCAGTGGCAGTGGTCCCTCTGGGCTGGGAGGAGAAATTGCTTCCTCTCTAGCCTATATGGAAATGGTTGCAGGGTCATCTACAGGTCACAGAGGTTTGTGTCAGCAAAATGTCTGATACAAACTATTCGAAACAGTCCTGCACCTTTAGGAGCGGAGCAATTAGCAATAATCATTGTGTGGTTTTCTCTTGGTGTTCATGAATGTTAAAAACAGTTGATGCTGGCATATGACTAGTTGGTCGACACTCATTTTGCTAAAGGTTTTCAGGCAAGGAAGAGTTTAAGAGCTGCCATTTAGGAGTCAAAGTGCACCATCCCCCAATGTCTTCTTATAGCAGGACCTGTAAGGCTTTGTCAACAGTGATCTGGTCAGAGTCCAGCACCTCCAAGAGGCATTTTGTCATTTTCCGTTTCAGTTTTATCACAGGACACCACTGAAAACATTTTTTGCTAGTTTAAGTTTTGCACAGATTCTGAAATTCTCAATATTAAAGCATCATTTTCTCAATTATCTCAAGTCTTAAAAAATTCTTAGTGACAGAGTCCGAAAAGGCATTAGTGCATGGGCTAATACAACCAAAGTCCATTATATCCTGTACAGAAATGTCATAATGAGATGTGCTACGTTGTACAAATGATAGAAACTAGTCTTTTATTTTTTTGTTTTTTTGAGACAGGGTTTCTCTGTGGCTTTGGAGCCTGTGCTGGAACTAGCTCTTGTAGACCAGGCTGGTCTCGAACTCACAGAGATCCGCCTGCCTCTGCCTCCCGAGTGCTGGGATTGAAGGCATGCGCCACCACCGCCCGGCCTAGAAACTAGTCTTAACTTCTAAATGTCAGGAATTTTTTCTGAAGGTCGACTATGTATGGCTGTATTGGCAGATAGATTTGATATCGATTCACAAGCCTTAGATTTTAAGATTGCTCATTTAGTGTTGTCACATAGTTATTTATGTTCTCATTAGCTAACACTGAAACCATTATTTTAGTGACTTCTTTTTAAAAAAAAAAAATTTATTGTGTGTATAGTGTTGTGTCTGCATGTATGCCTGCAGGCCAGAAGAGGGCACCAGATCTCATTACAGATGGTTATGAGCCACCATGTAGTTGTTGGGAATTGAACTCAGGACCTCTGGAAGAACAGTCAGTGCTCTTAACCTCTGAGCCATCTCTCCAGTCCTTCAGTGGCTTCTGAACAAATGAATTATCAAGAGAAAACTAAAGAGGGAAAGATAAAAATAAAACCAGACATTGTTCATGTCAGGTCACATGACTTTTTCCCTTATGACGTTCAGCACAGGACAGTCATGTGTAAGCTACAGTAAACGGTTTGTCTACATCGAGCTGTCATGTTTACTGGTTGTGTTTTCTCTCTTTAATTTGTAGCTTCCCTACTTCATAATTTATATTGTCTTCTGGAGGAACATAGGGTTATGGAGGGAACCAGAGGCAAAGGTCAGCTATAGCACACACTAAAGCTCTAAAAGTTCCATGTTAAAAAAACACAGAACACTGGAGCAGAATCTTCATGGCTTTTGTTCCTTGCCTACAAAGCAACCTGTGATGCTTCTGAAGCGCTGACTCTTCCGCTCCCTGTGTGTAGTATTTAGGTGACTTACTAATGTTCATTTTGTTCATTTTTTCCAGAAATCCCTCTCTATTTTGAATATCAGCAACAATAATATCGATGACATAAAAGACTTAGAGATGCTGGAGAATCTGAACCACCTAATTGCAGTTGACAACCAGCTGGTGCATGTGAAGGTAATGTGACCAAAGCCAGCCTCCAGGATGTACTCGGGACTGTGGGTGAGAACACACTTAGAAAGAGTTCTAAAAACGCCACTTGTTAAAGTGCTACCCTGTGGTTATTCTAAATCTGTCTTCTGAATCCCTACTTCTACTTGCAAAATGTTTACTGCAGCTCTTATGTTTTGAATTTTTTGAAAAAAATTAACTTTAAATCTTTAAATTTTTTATTTTTAAATTTTAAAAATTTTATGTGCATTGGTGTTTTGTCACGGATTGTCTGGTCCCATGGAATTGGAGTTACAGGCAGTTGTGAACTGCCATGTGGGTGCTGGGAATTGAACGTGGGTCCTCTGGAAGAGCAGTCAGCGAGTGCTCTTAACCACTCAGACATCTTACCAGCCCCGGAATCTCTACTTCTTAACTCTTTGTGTCATCCTTGTTTTATCCTCCATACCCAAGGTCTCCATATTTCGCCAGTTTCCCTGGGGAGCTATATGCCTTTCTATCTACATTATTTGTCCATTAGACTTTTTCCCCTCGAGGCAGAGTTTCTTCTTAACTCTGTGCTCCTAATGAATGAGTTCCTAGGAACTGTCAGCATGTCTAGCTGCTCCCTGATGCTATGCAGAAAAGTACAGAGACAGCAACTTATTCTAATTTGCTGTAGCTAAATACATGTCTTATTATGTCATGCCACGCCATGTCATTACATCGGTCATTTATGCAGCTCTGTGTTGGACCCTTCTATATCTGTCTGGCTTGTACTACAGAGGAAGGAAGGATTCAGTTTCAGGCCTCAAGAATGTCCAATCTGGGCCTAGTGGCACTTACCTGTGATCCCAACACTTGGAAGACATAGGTAGTGTGAATGATACGGGTTCAAGGCCAGCTTGGTCTACAAAGCAAGAACGCCTCAAAAAGGAAAGAAAGCTAGACGGTGAATACGGCAGGCATAAGGGATAGCAGGTGTGTTTCTCTGAGGCAATTTGGGATGTTCAAAGACCCAGAAAGAGAGGTCAGTTCACTGCGGCAGGATCCCAGGGCTGGCCCTTACTGCTGGTACATTGCAGGTGCCCAGAAAGTCCAGTAGCACAGAAGCGGCACTGTGATATGAGACCAGAAAGAAAGGCATAGGAGCCAGGTCACGAGGTTATCACAGGACATAATTGTGAGACAGTCATTGGAAGGAATATTTTTCAAAAGGATTTCTCTGTCTATTGTATGATGAATGAATTTCAAGAATAAAAGCAAAGATATGAGTTGGGAAACTATTAGAGGCAAGAAGTAAGATAATGTGCTTAAGAGAGGAGACGTGGTTGCTTGGAGATGGAGAGGAGGGGTATACTGGGTGTATTTTTAGGTAAAACCCGTAGATTTTCAGGGTGCGAGAATAAAATGTTAAGCACTCTATCCTAGTTAAAAGACTAAAGGCAGCCGGGCGGTGGTGGCGCACGCCTTTAATCCCAGCACTGGGGAGGCAGAGACAGGCAGATCTTTGTGAGTTCGAGACCAGCCTGGTCTACAAGAGCTAGTTCCAGGACAGGCTCCAAAACTACAGAGAAACCCTGTCTCGAAAAACCAAAAAAAAAAAAAAAAAGACTAAAGGCATAGAAAAACTTAATGATATTGTAGCAGAAATTTCCCCAAATCTAGGGGAAGAACTGCATATCCAAAAACACAGGACAAGAAAAATGACTTGCATTGAAATATAGCTAAAACATCGAAAGGATAGAACAAAGAAGGAATATTGAAATCTGCAAGAGAAATGCCAAGTTCCTTACAAAATAGGAACCTATTAGAAATATGGACAGGAAAAAAAGCCTGGACTCAGTTCCCTGGGTTCTGAACACAGAGCCTGCCCAGGACATCTCTGAGCATGCTTTTGTGATTTTAATCACCACCTGGAGGCTAGGTCAAGGTGGCATTGGAGCCCAGCATCTAAATATTAACTTCTTTCCTTGTGTATATTCTGAATCCGTCTCTATCACGGTTTCAAGTTTACCACTCCTTTTGCCCTAACCTACTGGTAAATGCTATGCCTTGGGGAAGAAGTCTCTCATGTTGTGCTTAAGGTCACCGACTTCCATGCAAAGGGTTGTCAGCAGCTTTGCGCCAAGGGGAAAAGACAACCATCGTTAGAGGAAGCGGACAGCCCCACGATAATTACCTGAGGTGTTGGGCACTTAGAGAGCAGCTGCCTCTGGACAGATCCCAGCACGTCCCACAGATGAGACCCCAGAAACAATTGAATGTAGCTATTACACAGGAAAGGAGAATGTGAAAATGATTGCTTCTGCTGAGAATTTACGTTGTTGCTAAAATTAAAAATTCAGAATTTAAATTCAGATATATAATTACAAATGAACTCTATGGTCATTCACCTTATTAGATAATTACAATGGATTATACAGGACGATGGGAAATCCTGTTAGTCTTGTCCATGGATTTTTACGTAGTAACATAAAGTAGAAAATGATAGTATTTACAGTATAATTTGGCATGGAAAATCAATTTTTAAAAAATAGAAAAATAATGATCTTTTAGAATGATCTCAAGGAGAATTTTTCTGAAAACACATGTAGGAAAAAAAGTACTATAAAGACTGCCAGACTAATGAAATCTTTGAGGTTTGTGGGGAAAAAGGAAAACAAGGAAGAACTGAGTCATTAGGGAACACAGCCACTCACAGACCATGACGAGGTCCTCCTTTACTGGTGGTCCAGGAGCCTAAGCTAAGTGAGAGCCTTAGAAGCCAAGGCCCCAGCCCTTGGGCTTCAGGAATGACCACAGCTTCTGTTTCTCTCTCGGGCTACCCCAGTCATCATCCCCTCCCTTCAGTCCCCACATGTACAGCTGTCAGGGAGTCCTTCCGCCATGTTGCTCTCAGCCCACCCTCATCTCTCTGGAGCTGGTCCAGGTCAGGGACTTCTAGGCAAGAATAAATAAAACAGGTGTGTAAGATGCGGAAGAGAAAGCACAGGAAGCAAAAACCGTCTTTCTCCTCGTCCCACGTGTACCCCTTGAAGGAAGAACTCCAAAGCCTCTTCCACTGTACCTCTCACTTTTTAGTTCCTATGCCACGAGGGGACGAGGGTGGTCCTGAAGCTTGTAACGAAGACTCGCACTAGTCAGTGAGGATGTCAGACTTCCTTCTTACATAACCGTTCTTGAGAAGGGATAGCTGAAGTGGGAGCTTAGAGAAGATTTCTAGGCCAGGAAATGGCCCCATGAGGCAAATGAATGCGAGGCTGAGCGAGTGAAGGCAGAACACAGTCCAGAGGGGCGCTGTGCGCGGACCGGCTGCCTTGGCTATAATAGAGTTTTGTTTATTCTGAGAACACCGGGAGCCACTGAAGGTGTGAAGTAATTAGATGTTAGCATTCTGAAAAGATTCTGCTTAACCAGGGTGTGAAGAACAGATTGGAAGAGTCCAGGCCAGCTAAGAAATGAGTAGTAGAAACATTAACAGTGGGGGTGGAAATGGAGCGAATAAACCGGAGAACTGTTTGGAGAATGAAGTGGGCAAGACGAGCTTCTAGGCTGGTTGTAGGGGATACTGAGCAGAGGTGAAGGAGCTATGAAGAACTCTAGAGTCAGGTTTGGGTACACAGAGATCATGAATTTTGGTCATGCAGAGTTGGAGTGTCTTTGAAACATTCCAGAAAAACACCAAATAAGCAGTTATGTGTGAGGCTACATACAGCGCAGAGGCCAGATGAATGGAGGCCTCTTCCGCATAGTGGTTATCGATGAGAGTACCATCATGGACGCAAAAACGTGACAGGAGGAATTATTTGCTGGGAAGGTTTATGTGTGGTGGACATGGTGGTGGACGGCAGGAGGACAGCTGTTTCTGTGAGTGCACCCTCTTCTGTGAGCCCGGGAGTAAAAAAAAACAAGCATTTCTTTTGAAGGAGTCGATGTCAAGTTTAGAAAAGGAAGGGGTTCTTGATGGTCGCTGATGGCCTACCATCTTCTGCTGTGAGTTCTCTCCAGGGATGGCCCCATGCAGCCCGTTGTCTTTTATGAGATGTGCTCGCATTTCTCAGAAACGACTCTTAGAAAACAGTCCACACATGCATTTGAGATGTTGGTAGCCAGAGGCTGGATCCTTGGAGAGCCACAGACTCCTGGAGGAGGCTGTGCATACCTTCTGAAACACAGAACAACACAGGATAAGTGAACGAATGGTTCACAGATGATGGTGCCCCAAAGAACTGAGGCCTACAAATTCCATGATCATTAACATTTGATTTCCTGGTAGGATTAGCAGGGCCTCTTCAGCCTGTGGGAGTGCCCAGTGGTCAAGAAGCGAAGGAATTGGTCTAAACCCTTACAGCTTCATGTGGAGTCAGTCATAACTTCTTCACCAGACACAGTGCTCAGGACCTGCATTTAAACAGAGTTCCTTGTGATTCTTTTTTAAAATTTAAAATTACATTTTTATTCTTTTTTTAGTGTGTATGTTTGTGTGTAGCATGTGTGTCGCACAGAGGACAACTTGTGAGAGTTTTCTCCTTCAGCCACATGGGACCCCAAGTCTGATCAGGCTTGATGACAAGCACTCTACCTGCTGAGCCACCTCACAGCCCCCCCCCCTGGTGATCTCTGCACAGAAAGTCTTTGAGAAGCCCTAGTCAATGGGTCTGGTGACTGCAGATAAAAGAAGGATAGCAGCGCGAGAAGGGAGACTGGAAATGAGGATGTAAGAGAGAAGACCCCAGAGGCCTGATTAGTGGGGGAAGAAATAGCACTCTTGGTTTGTGGAGAAAATGAAAAATGGAAGGGAAGTGTGAGATCACAGCAGTTAACTGAGAAAACGTCTGTGAGACCTGACCTACTTCTCCCCCATAAAGTGTGGACCAAGGTCAGCAATTGAGGAGGAGAGGAAAGAGAAGTTTCAAGCCGAATGACAATAATAATAATGATAATGATATCATCCTTTAAGCTATGGGGCTCTACTTTAAATGACATTTCATGACTTTTTGTTTTACATTTTCCCTGTAGCCTCTTTAAACAGGCATACATCAATATCTAAAAGCACCAACTATTTTAACGATTTACAGCTCAACTTACATTTCTACAAGTTGAGTGAGGTTGAGGCATGCATTTCACTAGGCGCACTATATCCAACTTGCTAATGTTATACAATGTCAAATGCATGGCCAAAAAAAAGACAAAACAAAACTTGAAAATCCTTAATCTTTGCCACAGTTTTTATGTCTGCAAAGTTTGCCAAATCAATAAAACGACCTGAGTTCCTCTCACAGCCAGATTTGTTAGTGATTTACTTCATTGGTTTTCTGATGACCATTTATCATGAGACAGAGAATCTTCATAAATGAATGGGAAAATGAAAAAACTTGACATGCTTGCCTCCTATATAAACTCAACATTTGATTTACAATGCACAAGTGAACAAGCCACAATAGCCTGTCATGTTTCCGTAGTTTCTAATTTATTCAACCTCTGCTCAGTATTGATCCTGGCAAGCAGCATGGCCCAAAGATAAATTTATTCATTCCGCACTTTAGTCAGGAACAAGCCAAAAATTATAGATTTCCTCAGGCAGATGATGACAGGCAGTCAGAGGGATGACAAATGGCTGTCTTTAGATTTGGTGAGGACAGTTGGGCCAGACGTTTCCGATAAAGATTGGAGCGTGCTGGTCAAATACAGGTTCATCATAGTCATCATTAAAGCAGGGAGCACTGCCTACGACAGTCGCCTGTGCAGGAGCAGGGTACCAGCCTGCAGGGGAAGGGGAATTGGCGCCTCAGACTCGGCAGCGCTCTAAGCGATAGCATGACATGATCATTTATCAAACAGAGACTGTCCAGAAAAGTGTCTGGTTCCTTGAGTAATTTATTGAAGGGCAGGAGAGTGAAAGCGTTTTATTAAGGACAGGAAGGCAATGAACAAGCAGAGCGTATCCAAAGGGTAATCGTATTTCAGAGCAGGATTAGCTTAGCCTTAAGTAAACATACACTGGAGGGAGTGTGTCCAGGGTCATTTATCAAGCGAGGAATAATGAACAAAACTCAAACATGGCTTTATCTGCGTGGGTGTAAAGTTCTCTTGTTATGGGCATCGTATTCAACAGTGTGAAACGTACAGCTCCCAGTCCCGTTGTCGTGGCTTTTAGAGTAAGAGAAATTCAGAGCGCTTGGCTAAACCGTCATGGCTATGTTAAGAAGGAACAAATGCTTCAGAATGAACAAAATCTAAGGTTCATGAATGAGGTCTGAGGTTATAATTTTGAAGACAACTTTCTTACTTGAAGATAACTATTTGTTGGTCAATGAATCAAAAGTTTCGTCTTTAAATTTTGCTGTTAGTCAAAATTAAGAGAAAGGAGCTTAGCTGAAGAAGAGCCGAGCAGGCAACGCAGCAGAGAATGAGCATATTTGTGAACTTACTGTTTGTACCCATGACAATTAGTTCTAACTGCAGCCACTTTATAAAGACAGGAAGCCTGGCATGGTGGCGCACACCTTTAATCCCAGCACTCGGGAGGGAGAGGCAGGCGGATCTCTGTGAGCTTGAGGCCAGCCTGGTCTATAGATAGAGCTCCAGGACAGCTAGGGCTACACAGAGAAAGCTGTCCCAGAAAGCTAAATAACAATAAAAATGGTGATGATGACAATAAAAAAAAAATCATGACATGCACACAGTAAGCAAAAGCCTGAGAGACAGAGGGCTGCTTCTGAAGAGACAGCTCCTGTTTCCACAAGTTGTTTGGATCCCTCAGAGTCAAGCGCAGACTAAACTCTAGAGGTAGATATGTACCTACTATTTTGAAGATATATCTGCATTCTTATGTTTGTTGTGCCATTTTTCAAAGATAATAAAGATATAGAGACAACTAAAGTGCAATGCTTTTTTGGTGCATTTAATGTCCTTTATTTCATTTTTTAAAAATAAGTCTTTGGGGCATATATAAGAAGCATTTAAAGTATATATTCTTCTCATTAAATAGTAGTTAAAATAACATATATTTTTAAGAAGAGGATGGGGAGAAAGCAAGGAAACAAATGGCAGGAAGATAGAGGTTTGGTGCAGGGTTTGACATTCACTGGGAAAACCAGTGCAATAGTGAGAAAGGGGGGAGGGGAGAGGGAGGCTCCAGACTTCTGAGGTGCCGCTCCTCTGTCTCCTTCACCTTCATGTGACTTGTACACCATAAATTAAGTTAGTTTTTCTTGAATGTCAACAAGTCCTTTTCTGGTAAGCTATAAAAGCATGCAGATGGTTATCACAAAAGGTAGAACAAAATTGGATGAGTGCCTCCTAGCACTCGGAGGCAGAGGCAGGTGGATCTCTGTGAGTTCGAGGCCAGCCTGGTCTCCAAAGTAAGTGCCAGGCCAGTCAGGGCTAAATAATGAGACCCTGTCAAAAAACAGCAGCAACAAGAAAAAAGTAAAAGTAAAATGTAACCACAGTAAGAGTGTAATTTCAAAAGAAATCCCTGTGCCCCCAAATGATTAGAAGGCCATATGACAGTGAGTTCAATGTGATCTTTGGGTGATAAACGGGCAAGTCATTTTTTTCTGTTTTACATTTTGACAGGATTTTCCCACATTCTTCATTAAAAAAAAAAAAGGCAACAATGTATATTGATGTATATTGCCTACAATGCTGACAGACTGTGCTGCTGTTTTTTTTTTGTTTGTTTTTTTTTTTTTTTTTTTTTGGTTTTTCGAGACAGGGTTTCTCTGTGGCTTTGGAGCCTGTCCTGGAACGAGCTCTTGTAGACCAGGCTGGTCTCGAACTCACAAAGATCTGCCTGCCTCTGCCTCCCGAGTGCTGGGATTAAAGGCGTGCGCCACCACCGCCCGGCTCTGCTGGGTTTTTTAAAAATATTTATTTATTTATTATGTATACAATATTCTGTCTGTGTTTATGTCTGCAGGCCAGAAGAGGGCACCAGACCCCATTACAGATGGTTGTGAGCCACCATGTGGTTGCTGGGAATTGAACTCAGGGCCTTTGGAAGAGCAGGCAATGCTCTTCACCTCTGAGCCATCTCTCCAGCCCCGATGTGCTGCTGTTTAATTTGATGAACCAATGAGTTTTATTGGGGTGACTTTCAGGAAGCTGGGTAAGGGGTTATTTACAGGAGCAGCAATGACTCGGAGGCCGCATCATCGTGGGTGACACTCGTGAAGGTTGGAAGCCTGGAGCACACTGCACAGCCTGCAGGCAGAAGAACAGGCTGGAGAGTGTCCTTTGTGGTGGCCCAGTTGGTTTGAGCCTCTTCTGGGCAGCGAGTGTGCCTGGCAGCGGCTGATGGCGTGTTCGCTCACTGCTCTACCATTGGCTCTGTGTGTAAACTGCATTCCACTGAGAGCAGGGTAGCTGCCGGGGGAAAATCTGTTTGCTTAGCTCCAGGTTGGGTCGATTTAAGGGCACCATGATCAAGAGCAGTGCTGGGATCCCCAACTTAGCATGTGACATTTGGCCTCCTGTCTAGCTACCCCATCACTGGCAGAGACAAAGCTGGTGGCTGCACATATCCTACCATAGGAGCTAGAACTCCAGAAAAAAGTTACCGCCTTCAAAGAGCAGTTGGCAAGAGAAGAGCTGGTAACCAGGAAACCACATGCCTTCCTTTTTTTCTTCCCTGGTTACAGGATTTGGAGCTTTTACTGAAAAAGCTGATGAAGCTGTGGAAAATGGATCTAAATGGAAATCCTGTTTGTCTTAAACCAAAATACAGGGACAAACTAATACTGATGTCCAAGTCCCTGGGTGAGTAGTGTTTTACATTAATTCGACTTTCTTAGAGAAATGCACTTGTTTTACTTTTAAGTTAATTTATCATCAAGCCTTCAGAGATATAAATATAACATCTGGCTCTAGAAATTTGTCAAATTTATGTGTTTGAATATACAAACATCTGCAAAGGTAAAAATAGGAAGTAATGCTTCAAAAAACTTTTTCTATTCCGAAATAAACAGCAGGAACACCTTTAGGAGAAAATGTGGCCACTCCCTACATAACTGGTTAGCCACAAATGAGCTAAACTTTACTCGGAACAAGTCTTTGGCAAGCCCTTTGGCGCCTTAGCTCTTGGCTCTGCAGATAAACTGATCAGCTTGATTACTTGTCCTTCACATGGGTGTCCCTTTCATTGGAAAAGGAACTAGGGAGTTGCTTTTTAAAAAATCCTTACAAATAATAACATTCCTAAGTCTACCCTCTATTGGGAAAATGGGCCAAAACACTTGGTTGGTGGAGCCAAAGTTACATAGCATCAGAGCGACCGCAGTGCCATGTCACAGAGGAGCCTTGTGGGAGTTTCCAGGAGCAGAACTCTGGGGATAAGAATTAATAAAAAACTAAAATATGACAAAATGACTTAAAAACTCATAGCTAGTTAATCATAATGCTAGCTCAGTGGTTCTCTAGTCGGAGGAAAAAGCAGATCAAATAGTGAAAAGCTTTTTTTTTTCAAAATATATGTGCAAGAACTATACACAGCCCACAAAGACAGGGAACAAATAATACACAGAGATGAATGGTGTTGTGTCTTGTAAGTTCCACAGATGACTCTGCTCTGATACCACACACAGCTGCATTGGTCTGCTTTACTCAGAGGAAGACATGAATACAATTAATGTTTAATGAGTAAGAATATTCTAATATAAAGCTGGTGCGTCGGCGCACACCTTTAATCCTCACACTTGGGAGGCAGAGGCAGGAGAATTGTGAGTTCAAGGACAGCTTCATCTACATACCAATTTCAGGACAGCACGAACTATATTGTGAGACCCCCCAACTCAAAAAATAAAAATTTCAATTTGGGCTGCAGTGTGATTCAGTGATAGAGTTACATGCCTGGGACTCACTAGGCCCTGGGTTTAGTCTTCAGCTCTGTAAGACAGACAGACAGACAGGAAGGAAGGAGGGAGGAGAGATAAAGGAGGAAGAGAAGAAAAAGATAAAAAAAAAATCTCCCATTTTAAAACCATTTCTTGCCAGCAGTTGTGGTGCACACTCTTAATTCCAGCACTCCGGAGGCCGAGGGGGGTGGATCTCTGAATTCAAGGCCAGCCTGATCTACAGAGAGAGTTGCAGGACAGCTAGGGCTACACAGAGAAACTCTGTGTCTTGAAAAACCAAAAAGGAAAAGCCAAACCAAAACAAAAACATTTCTCCATATACAAGGTTGTAAAAGGCATGGAGATAAGTCTATTGATTTCTAAAAGCAAATATGATTCAAAATTTGTCTTATGTAACCTTTTCATAACACACGTTGTGACTACAAAATTAATACTTAAAAACACAGGACTGACAGAGTTCAGTTGCAGAGTGCCTGCCCAGTATGTGCAAGCTCTGAGATCTATCCCTAGCAACACAGAGAAAAAAATACAAAGAAACAAAAATCAATGCTGTTTTCACCATAGCACTGCCGTTAAGACTTTAATGTATGTCTTCCAAGTCTACACATATATGCACATACTACAAATGATTTTTGCCTTTATTATTCTCATTTATCTTCTTCTTACCAATTAAAATATAACAACAACAACATTAATAGAAGTCAAAAGACTATTAGGGACTATTTAATGTTTGCAATTTACCCAGTCCTCAACAAACACAATAAACCCTACATATTTGGTTGGCACAACATGGTGGAAGCCAGTTTCATGTTAGGAGTAAATCATTAAAATGAAATAAATCTCACTACCTGTGCCAGTTAGTTACTTGCCTTCCTTTCCAAAATCACTTTTATACATAAGTACCTTATGCAAGATTATGTGCTACAAGTGACATGTGGTCAGAATACTCAAGACAGTACATACATACATACATACATACATACATGCATTCACCCAAATATACCAGCAAGGTATATAATTATCAACAAAAGCAAATATGTAAAGACATCAGTAAAGACTATGCTTTATGTTGAGAAAACTGAGCGTAAAGAATGATCTTGAATGCAGTTATAGATAAGTCCCAAACCACCATTTGGAAAGTGTTAAGAAAGGTGCAGAAAACATAACGCGATTATACCTCCCGAGACTGCGGCTCTAGTTTCCACAGCTGGACCCAGTCAGGAAATGCATTACATGTGCACTAAGATATTTGGAGAACGCGCATGTTTGCATCGCCTCCATGACATCGCAGTGTTGCGGTTGTCCTGCTGGTGTTCACTCATCTCACAGGACGCTCGCGGTGCTGTTGGCACGGACTCTCCCTGAGGGGCTGGAGTCCGTTACCCACGGATGAGGAGTGGGCCACCATATTCTCAGTTTTGTCAATTTATTTTATACTTTAAATACAACCCAATATTCCAAGTATTTAAGTAGTAGCATTATTACTTTGAGCAGTAGGATTAGCACTTTATTAGAGGTTTCCCAGGTTTCCTGAAAGAACATGACTGAAAACATTTTACTCTTTCCTTACTGCATTCTGGGCTCAGTGGGAGACATTAGATGATGCAAGACAGTTTAAAAAATCATACAGATACATTGGTAGAAAAGATAGTCTCTTTGTTAACTAAAGGCCACATAAACCACTTTATTTGTGTGATACAAAATGTCATATAGGTCAAATAAGGTGAGGGATTTGTTCAATATTCTACAGAACATCTATATATATAAATTGTCACCCATCAGAAATTGTTTTTAAATAAAGACATAAATGATTAATATACACATTATATGTTGAGTAATATATAATGTATTAATATATAAATACATATAATATTTATATCTCTCTATGCAGTCCTGGATGGCTGTTTGGAACTCACTATGTAGACTAGGCTGGCCTCAAACTCATTCACCTGGCTCTGCCTCCCAAGTGCTGGGATTAAAGGAGTGCACCACCACTCCTGGTTACAGTAAAATATTTTTAAAGTAGCATGGTGAGGCTTTATCCTTAGAGACATCCATTTTGTATAATATACTTATCTATGCACACAAATAGAAATAGAAATAAATACATCAATATATATAGAAATAAAATATTTTTAAGAAATATTCTAAAGTAGTATCTATCAGTATGTACAAATGATTATTTCTCATTACAGAAGAAATTTGAATTTTTGGTATTTTGCATTTTTCCAAATATCTTGCAATATACAAAATTTTTTTAATTGAAAAACATGAATTTTAAAACCTCTTTTAAAGGAACAAAATATAAAGATAGCTGAATTCCCACCTCCTAGAACCAACAGGCCAGCTCTGGGAGTTGCTTCTTTTCCACCCTGCAATAATAAGCATTATTAAGGTTGTACATACTTTACCATGTCATAAAAACAGGATGTGCTTAAGTTTTTATGTACTTTTTCC
>JAQHUG010000015.1:5125872-5137679 GCA_028555095.1 Dicrostonyx torquatus
CTCAGAGATGAGCCCACCTGGGAAGGTAAAATACCTGTATTCTGATCATTGGAAAGCAATGATAAAAAACTAAACAGGACACAAACGAAAAGCTATTCCATGTTTGTGAAACAAAAGACTTAAAAGTTATAATATCTGTCTGACCCAATGTGATCCACAGATTCAATGCAATCCCTGCCAAGATCACAATGGCAACTTTTACAAAAATAAGAAAAACATTCTAAATTCATACAAAGCCACAAAGATCACAAATAACCAATGCAACCTTGAGGAAGAAGAAAGCTAGAGGCACCATAGCTTCTGACTTCAAATATATTACAAAATGAAGCCACAAATATGCATGAGTTATTTTGACAAACCTGGCAAAAATAAACAATGAAAACAGGACAATAGTTTCAACAGGTTTGTAGATATTATATAACCGCATTCAAAATGAAGGAAAAGGTACCCTCATACTCAAAATCAACTTATAGAGGGCTAAAACTGAAAAGACATGAGACCATAAAACTCGTAGAAGAAAATGTAGAGGGTAAACTCCATGAAACTCATCTTGGCAATGACATTATGGTTGTAACACTGAAGACACAGACAGAAAAACAGAAATAATTAGGACAGATTAGATCAAACTGAGCAGTTCCTATAAAAGGAGGGAAATAACAAAGTTGAAACCTATGAGATGGGAGAAAATGCTTCCAAGCATGTATCAGACAGAAGTTAATCTCCAAAATAACAAGAAACTCCTACAACTCAAGAGCAAGAAATATTAATAACCTGATTTCAAAATAAGCTAAGGACTTGAGCGGACATTCCTGAAGAGACATTAAAAATGGCCAGCATAATAAAGTTAGCGGTTCATGAAGAGATATTAACTCAGTAGTCATGACGACAAGTTTTCACATCAACCAGAATAGCTGTTATTTTAAAAAGTGTGTGCATGTGTGACTGGGGGGGGCAGTGACTGGAGAGATGGCTCACCAGCCAAGAGCATGCCTCTTTTCTTTTCTTTCTTTCTTTCTTTTTTTCTTTTTTCTTTTTTTTTTTTTGGTTTTTCGAGACAGGGTTTCTCTGTAGATTTGGAGCCTGTCCTGGAACTAGCTCTTGTAGACCAGGCTGGTCTCAAACTCACAAAGATCCACCTGCCTCTGCCTCCCGAGTGCTGGGATTAAAGGCGTGCGCCACCACCACCCGGCTGAGCATGCCTCATTTCTAGACATGCACATGGTACACATACACACATGCAGGTAAAACACACACACACACAAATAAATAAATAATTTTTTAAAAAAATCCAGGCATGGCAGTACATGCTGGTACAGCACTTAGGAAGGAAGATAAAAATATCAGAAGTTCAGGGCCAGCCTCAGGTACACGAAACCTCGTCTCAAACAAAAAACAAAAGCAGCAGGTGTTAGCGATGATGAAGAACGTGTGAGTTATTCCCTTCGTTGTGTGATTAGGCATAAAGGGGAAGGATTTAGTTTAGCTCATAATGTCTGAGGGTTATTTGAGCCCATGGCTGCCCCAGCCGTGTGCGCAGGCAAAGCATCGTGGCAGTAGAGCGGTGTTTGGACGTGGTTCTTCACTTCTTGGTAGACAGGAGGCAGAGAAAAGGAAACAAAGAAGTCAGGGCAAGGAAGCGTCACTAAGGACATGTCCCCAGTGACCTTCTTCCTCCTGTCAAGCCTTGCTTCCTACTTTTAACCATCTCCCAGAATGCTATCAGATCCCAGATCCACTCCGCATTAGAGGGCCTGGGCGTCTAATTGTCCCTGTAAGCACTATCACGGATGTGTGCTTCTCTAGTCCTCCAGCCATTTCTTTTTTTAACGTGTGTGTGTGTGTGTGTGTGTGTGTGTGTGTGTGCGCGCGCACACGCACACGTGTGTGCAGGTGCCCATGGAGGCCATAAGAGTGTAGGTTCCTGGGAGCGGGAGTTACAGGCATTTGTGATCTGCCCTGGCAGTCGGAATTAGAGGTAAACAAGACAGTCCCCACTAGAAGGGACATCACGCTGGAAACCATATGTGATATGGAATGACAATTGCTCAAGTAAAGGTATAAGCATGTCCCAACAACATGACCAATCCATGCCCTAAAGGTTACTTAAGTAAGCGGATGTTTATATTAATGCTAGCATGTCCGTTTTCTTTATAAGAATTTTGAACTTTCCTGTATGGTTTTTCTATATAAAAGTCTGTATTTTATTTGATTATTAATTTGTTTATGGCTTAATGTGGGTTTATTTGTCTTTGTTTAATTTAATTCCATAACATATAATTTACGATACTAATATATGTCATTTAATAATCTAGTAATTAGTTTCAAAGCAGGATGCTTTTAATTCTTTGTATGCTGCAGGTAACTTTGAAACAATACATCACATAGTTCCTGTTTATTACCCACAGGTGGGTAAGCCAAAGGTAGTCTTTTTCTCTGACGCACAGAGATACTTAGCAAGTGGAAATCCATCTTCAGAATGTTCCCAAGAAGATAAAACTAAAATTACTGAAGACATGGGGTAGGTTCTTTCAAATGTTTGGTCTTTCTCTTTTCAGGGGAACGGGGTAGCCATTGGAGGGGTCCTCCTAGCCATCTGCTCTCAGTCACAACTTCATTGTTGGTCATCATCCAACTGCACAGGTGGGGGTGGTTCTGGAAAGGTTGGGAGTTGACTTGATGCACAGAGTGAGGTAAAGGCAGGGGCAGGAGAGTCCCTGACGATGTGGCTAAAGATGTCTGAACGATGGGGGGGGAGGAGGGATCTTCTCAGGGAAGGGAAGTCCCAGGTGATGACGGCACCAGTGGTGGGGTTATGGAAGGATGAGGGTGGGGCAGATAGGAGTAGAAAGAGGGGCCCAAAGGAGTAGATAGAATTCTTTCCTCACCTGCTCTCTCTGAAGACACTAGAAGTTTCGTTCACCCCTAAGGGGTTCCTGAGGAAAGTCTGCACTCCAAGCTTTGATTCTACACTCAGTTCAGTTCTGAATAAGTCTGCTATGAACCTCCTAAGGAGAAAACAGTTGTTTGGGTTTTACAAAAAAAGATGACATTGTTTTTATACAAAGTTTCACCATTCTGGGAAATAACTTCATTTATTCTAAAATATATACTTCCCATACATTAAACAACACAACATAAAAAGTTCAAAGAAGAAGCAGGCTATGATAAGGCAGGACTACAGTCCCAGAACACCAGAAGTGTTCAAGGTTGTCATCAGCAACACAACAAGTTCAAGACCAGCCTGAGCTAAAAAAAAAAAAGATCCTATCTTTAAAAAAATAAAATAAAATTAGACAATCCGAATCTCACGTATTTTGCAAGCCAGGTGGGGAGCCAGATCTGCCACAGTTGTTGTGCATGTTGGCAGTGCTATGGGCATCGTTAGCCACATAGATGCTAACACAATCTATATTTTGATTTTTTTGTTGTTATTTTGTCTTTTTTTTTAATCCCCCAGAGCTGAGGACCAAACCCAGGGCCTTGTGCTTGACCACTGAGCTAAATCCCAAACCCCCAGTCTGTACATTTTATTTCACCTTTTTCCCCATTTATTTTCAGTTTTCCTTTTATTGGTACAGTCTCCCTCCCCTCTTGGGATGAACCGAGGGCCTCAGTCACAGAAGACAAGAGTTCCACCATTGAGCCACAGCACAGTCCTTCCTTTGCTCTTATAATCAAGCCAGTGTTTGTTTTGCTGATCCCTCAATCATACAGGAGTGCTCGGCGCACTATAATGAAGGGCAATACATAGTTCACTGAGAAAGTCTCAGAGTGGGTGGAGGTACTGTGGGGTGTTTTCCTCTTCCCAAAACTGCCTGCCCGCTGAAGGGCAGGTGGGTCTGTCATGTGATGCTCCTTTCAGGGTCCTGTCTGTCAGTGAGGACTTGACAATCTCTAGCCAAGCTCACCAGACGAAGCCCTGTGAGCAATCCTGGGGCCCTCCCTGTCCCATGCCTCCCCGCACAGAGCAGCAGCTCAGGACTCCTGCAGTGCAGACTTAGGTGCAGGTCCATAAGTCTGAAAATGCTTGATGGAGAGAGAAGAGAGAGGCTGCAAAGGGAGTCCTGGTTTTGCCTCTTCATTCACAGTAACATGGGAGCTGTGTGAGACCATGCTTTGCTGTTCACACACGGCCTCCAAAACCAGAGCCATGCCCACAGCGCCCTTAGACTCTACCGCTCACCTAGATTTGTTTCGCCAATGGCCTCCATGAATACTGTTGGTTGTAATGCGTCTTTTTCTGTCCCACCTGCCAGCTCCCAAATAATGACATGGAGATTTATTATTAATTATGAAAATTCGGCCTTAGCTTAAGTTTGTTCCTAACTAGTTCTTATAATTTAAATTAACTCGTATTTTTAGTCTGTGATCAGTTTAGTGGCTCGATACCTCATCTCTCTGTACCTCCATACTGCCTGTCCTGCCTTCTCTACACTGACTGGTGACTCCTATGCACCTCGATTCATCTCCTCTTCCTCTCTCTCTTCCTGGAAGTCCTGACTATATTGCCTGCCTAGCTATTGGCCATCCAGCTCTTTATTAAACCAACCACAGCAATACATCTTCACACGGTGTACAAACATCCCACAACAGGTGCTATGCCACAAGATGGATAAAACAATAAACAGGGCTAATATACACAGCCTCAAGAAACAATGTTGGTGCATTTTATACATTTCCACGCAGTAACTGGATCTGTAGTGGGCTGTGGCACACAACACACGTTCTTCATCCATGTGCAAAGTCCACATCATTAGGAGTGGACTAATGAAGAAGCGAGTGGCGGCCTCTCGTTCTTCTAACCAGGACCTCAGAGCTAACGGCGTTCTGTCATCTGACAGCTCCCTTTCAAGCTGCGAAGATAAACTGTCCTAAATGCAGAACAAGGTCCTGTGGGAGCTCCAGCTACCTTGTGAAACCGATCATGTCCAATTGAATTTCAGTTTTATCCGGTGGGGAAAAATGTTATGCAAATGTTCCCTTTTAGATGCTTCTTATTTTCTCAGGTAGCACTTTCTCTGAAAACATGCCACATATTGTTTTCAGTGGCCCCAAAGATTTAAGTCTGATTGGATGGTAATATTAGTTATGTCTCTCTTTAATAAAAGGTGACCAACTGTATCATGAAACTTCCTCAAAGGTTTTTTTAGGTATATCTGTTGCTCGAATTTTAGTAATTTGGGGAGGGAACCTTTTTATTTGCTCACATGACCTAATTTGCATTTTTGTTTCCATATCATGATTCATATATGTAGTTTTCATTTTAATTGAGCTAGCTATACCACACAGACAGGGCAGAAGGTGAACGCATGGCCCAGCACTTTCATCTATGGGTGCAGCCATGCAAACTTTAGTAAGTTAATATCAAAAACAAACAAACAAAAAGCCCTAAAGGACAGCGAGGTTAAAGTTGGAAGGCTGGTAAAGTACTAAAAACAAAATGTTAATAATTTGGCCTGGAGGGACTGGAGAGGTGGCTCAGCGGCTAAGAGCATTGTCTCCTTTCAAAGGACCCAGGTTCAATTCCCAGCACCCACATGGCAGCTTACAACTGTCTGTGACTCCAGTTCCAGGGGATCTGACACCCTTGAAGACATACGTGCAGGCAAAATGTCAATGCACATAAAATAAAAATAAATAAATCATTAAAAATAAAAGAAAGAATGCAAAAAATTCTAAAAACATCTTCCCTGAAAAAAATAATAGTTTGGCCAGGAGTGTTGGCTCAATGGTAGAGCATATTTCCATAGAATGATGTGTTTACCTAGTGCGAACACACACACACACACACACACACACACACACACACAAAGCAAACAAATCCATCTGAACACAAACACAAAGATCAGATTTTCAGTTTCTAAGAAAATCTATCCAAGCAACCCTTTCCTTTAACTATTTTAAAGGTGAGAATGAGCCGGCATCCCTAATGTATTTTCACAAGCGATATTTAACATTCAAGGTAAGGCGCCTGCAGAGCGGTAGAGAGCAGTACAGGTTCCAAAAGCAACAATCAGCTGCCCACTCCTCGAGGGCTCTGCACCCGGGAGTTGCGCCTGTATGCAAAGTGGAGCACGGCGAAGCAACATGTGTCGGAAGACGGGAATGTTTTCCCTCCTCTTATAAATGCATGCTGTCTACACGTGTGTATTTACACAAGCCTGCTCTCCCTGCAGGGAGACAGAAGGCAGACTTGTTGACGTTGTTTGTGACCCTCAAACTGAACTTGATGCTACCAAAGTGCACTTTAATTAAAGATTAGATCTAAACTATTCTTTATTTAAAGACTGATTCTGAACAAATGCCTTTACTGTTCAATTAAAAATAACGTATGGCATTAAATAAACGAGAGCGGTACACATTATTGCTTTCCTCTGTATTTGTCACGGTAAGCACTTCTGACAGATGTTTCCTCCCTTTTCAAATGTGCGAGGGGGGGCTTGAACTCTGGTGATTTAAAAATAGACATTAAATCCATGTATGTTGCTCCTAAGCTCCACCGAGAACACTGTACGGCACTGTACCTTGAAGAAGGCAGACAGCTACTATGCTGATAACCGTAGATCCATGTATTTTACTAATGTAAAAAATACCTTTTCAGGTGGGTTAGGCTATGCTAGGTTTCAGACATCTTTAAGGGACACAAATCCCAGGGACTCGTAATTCACAGGAATATGCCCCCTCTGTTTTGGTTAACTATTTATGAAATACCCAGTTAAGATATTTAAGAGTCTTTGAATTAAAAGTGGATTCTGGTAGTTAAACTATCTGGCTTTCATGGCTGGGAAGGGTATTTTTGAGCAGTTGTAACAGCAGATCTATGCACTTCAGAAGGAGTTTTAAGAACTGCAGTAATAGTTTTAGTCCTAAAACTCTAGGATGCTTTCACCTAAATACACTCACGAAGTCCAAATGCCTTTAGTTTTGTTCATCTTTCCTTCAGTGTATTTAATTTTATGTGCAAACAAACATTGTGTTGTCCAGTAGTGGAGATAGTGTTAGCATTTGATTTGCAATTCTCAATTCTCTCGAGAGCAGGATACACCCCCAGGAGCACTGGGGAGGAAGCAACAAAAGATTTTCTGTTCTAACAGATAAAGCTAGTGTTTGGAAATTCTGGCTTCAGCACTGCCAATAGCTTACACTATAAACAAGTTATAGAAACCTAATTTAAGACGGGCAGTGGTGGCGCACGCCTTTAATCCCAGCACTCAGAAGGCAGAGGCAGGTGGATCTCTGTGAGTTTGAGGCCAGCCTGGTCTACAAGAGCTAGTTCCAGAACAGGCTCCAAAAGCTACAGAGAAAAGAAGGAAAGAAAGAAAGGAAATTTAACGTAACTCTTCCTTACCATTTTAAAAGGCTTCTATGTTGAAATCTAAATCTTCATTACTCAAACAATTTTTAAATACTAGAATTCATAATAAAAGAATACTCTGACTCAAATAGCCAAGCTCTCAACAACTCTGTTGATAGTCCTGGGTCCAGGAAGGCACAGAAAGGCAGACAGGTGAGGAGGTTACTCAGTCGGATGGACAAGCGCCTCCCTGCGCAGTTAAAAAGGCACCTGCAGTCACTCAGGGCAAGAGCAATTGGGGCAGCTATGCATGGACTCGTGAAATGAGGATATCTGACAAGCAAGAGCTCTAGGTTGTAAAATCATTTGATTTGAGTAAATATTGGCTCAGTCTTTGTATTTGTGATAACACATTAGAGCGAGTGGAGAGACCGGACGACTCAGTCAGCAAAGTGCAGACTGCACCAGCAGGAGAGCCTGAGTGCCTATCTCCAGCACTGCAGCCCAGGCCTGCTCCCCAGCACTACAGCCTTAGGGGGCAGGAGGGGTGGAGCCTGCCAACCTAGCCCAGTCGATGGGGCTCAGTGAGAAACCTTGTCTGAGACACCAAACATCAACACACACCCTGCCTCACACACACAAAGAAAAATAACATATTAGAATGGATAAGAAATTAAAACAAGCCAGGTGGTGGTGCACGCCTTTAATCCCAGCATTTGGGAGGCAGAGGCAGGTGGACCTCTGTGAGTTCGAAGCCTGCCTGGTCTACAAAGTGAGTTCCAGAACACCTGAGACTGTTACAGAGAAACAGTCTCAAAAAAATGAACAAGTAAAAGGAAATAAAAATAGTCTCTAAATACTGACTACATATGGAGCTGTTAGAACTCATACATTAAAAATGGGAATGCAAATCAGGAGGCCCTTAGCACAATCATTTGCTACATTGTAAAGTTAAGTATACAGTCCAAGAAATTTTCCTAGTGAAATGAAAATCTATACTCAAGAGAAACTCTACCTGGGTGTTTAGAATGGTCTATTTGTAATCATTAAATATTTAAGACAAATATATCTATGTATATGTATGTACACACACACACACACACAAAATACCTACTAAGAAATCTACTCAGTAATGAGAGAGAGTGAACCACTCAACACGAATGGGTTTCAAGTATATTGGTAAATGAGAGTAGCTAGACTTACTTAAAAGAGACCTACTATGTGCTTCTATTTGTGTGATATTCTTGCAGAAGGGGATCCGTGATGACAGAAAATGGATCAGGGCTTGCCAGGAACTAACGGGAGAGAGTGTCGACTAAGAAAAGGGAATTGCTGCAGATATTGGGGTTTCCTGTGTCCTTATTCTGATGGCAGTTATAGTACTGTATACATCTCCCCAGGCTTGCTGAACTATACACTCAAAGGATAAAGATCTCTCTGTAAAGCTCTGGCTGTCCTGGAACTTGAAATGTAGATCAGGCTGGTCTCAAACTCTGTGAGACCTGCCTGCCTGCTTCCTGGGTGCTGGGATTAAACCACCAGATGAGCTAAAAGTTATTCCTTGAACAATGAGGGAAATAGTTGGAACCAATTTATTTAATAGATACAAAATATATGTATAGTATAAAATGTTTTAACATTTTATTAGCTTTTATTATAAAGACAGTCTTTTAAAATATTTATTGAGTTCTACATTTTTCTCTGCTCCCCTCCCTGCCTCTCCCCTCCCCCGTTGAACCCTCCCCCAAGGTACCCATGCTCACAATTTACTCAGGAGATCTTGTCTTTTTCTACTTTCTACTTCCCACGTAGATTAGATCTATGTGAGTCTCTCTTAGTGTCCTCATTGTTGTCTAAGTTCTCTGGGATTGTGGTTTGTAGGTTGGTTTTCTTTGCTTTATGTTTAAAAACCCCTAATGGTTGGTACCTTTTATAATTGTCTTTCTGTGTCTGGGTTACCTCACTCAAAATAATGTTTTCTAGCTCCATCCGTTTTCCTGCAAAATTCAAGCTGTCGTTATTTTTTTCTGCTGTGTATTACTCCATTGTGGAAATGTACCACATTTTCCTTATCCATTCTTAGGTTGAGGGGCATTTAGGTTGTTTCCAGGTTCTGGCTATGACAAACAAAGCTGCTATGAACATAGTTGAGCACATGTCCTTGTGGCACGATTGAGCATCCTTTGGATATATATCTAAAAGTGGTATTATTGGGTCTTGAGGAAGGTTGTTTCCTAATTTTCTAAGAAATCTCCACACTGACATCCAAAGGTTTGTACCAGCTTGCATTCCCACCAGCAATGCAGAAGTGTTCCCTTTTCCCCACACCCTCTCCAGCATAAGTTGTCATCAGTGTTTTTGATCTTGGTCATTCTTACAGGTGTAAGATGGAATCTTAGAGTTGTTTTGATTTGCATTTCTCTGATGGCTAAGGATGTTGAGCATTTCCTTAAGTGTCTTTCAGCCATTTTAGATTCCTCTGTTGAGAGTTCTCTGTTTATGTCTGTACTCCATTTTTTTAAATTGGATAATGTTCTCCAATTTCTTGAGCTCTTTGTATATTTTGGAGATCAGACCTCTGTCTGATATGGGGTTAGTGATGATCTTTTCCCATTCTGTAGGCTGTCGTTGTGTCTTGTTGACTGTGTCCTTTGATTTACAGAAGCTTTTCAGTTCCAGGAGGTCCCATTTATTAATTGTTTCTCTCAGTGTCTGTGCTGCTGGGTTTCTATTTAGGAAGTGGTTCCCTGTGCCAATGTGTTCAAGTGTACTTCCTACTTTCTCTTGTATAAGGTTCAGTGTGGCTGGCTTTATGTTGAGGTCTTTGATCCATTTGGACTTGAGTTTTGTGCATGGTGATAGATATGGGTCTATTTTCATTCTTCTACATGTTGATATCCAGTTATGCCAGCACCACTTGTTAAATATGCTTTCTTTTTTCCATTTGATATTTTATAAAGACAATCTTAACATTACGTGGCATATTTAAAAGACTTAAAAATAATTCTAAGACTTACACCACACTCAATGAATAAAATCTACAGCATTCTAAAGCCATACTTTTGGAAAACTAGACAATAAAGAAGTTCGGAGAAAAAATACACTCTGAACATATATTGGGACTGCTAATAAGGTCTCAATCAATCTAAAATATGCATCTTAATAATAGACACCAAACTGTTTTGCAAAATGCAAACACTCAATAGTATGGCAAAGACAATCTTCTTGGTTTGACCCACGCCTTAGCCATTTACTAGGTATGCCATTGGACATGTTGCCCAATCCCTGAGAATCCTTATCCTCCAAACTATAAAATGTAAAATCCTCAGTTTTTGTAAAGGCAAAATGAGAAAATACCTAAAGAGTACTCAATCAATGAAAAGTGCCATTTGGCTCCCATTATTTATTTGTTATGTGATAGTGGAGATTTAGGATTGCCTATATTTAAAGCGACTGAAATACTAGTTTCTTTCGGGAATTTTGACTGCCTACAGTAGCACAGATGGGACAAAATGGAGAGGCTCGGTGGTTTGGTCTGTGACATCAGCCCTTTGTCCCATTGCTGCCTAGGGCACACACGGGCAGCAGGAAAGCAACAAGCTAGGCTAGACTGAGTCCTTGAGATGTAAGGCAAAACTTAGGGAGCTTCGGGCACCTCTGCATGGTGCACGACGGACCTCCTTATTTCCATGTATTTCTCAAAGCAGGAAATGTTTTGTTTCTGCTTTCTTTTAAAGCCTGACTAGCTATGAACCTTTACCAATGGTTAGTGTGTCCTGGGTTCTATGTCTGTTGTCTTTTTTTTTTTTTTTTTTTTTGCATATCAAGTCAATTAAACGCTGGCGCGTATTGCTTTTGTTTGAAAATACAGGAATATGTCCTTGAAGGAATCTGAAAGCTTGCTAACAAAAAACGATATCCACGAACCTCACCTCCGAAACCCCAAAGTAAAGGAACATTTGTATGAGGAAAAGGAGTCAGTTCAGCCTGGCGTGATTTGATTTCTTCCTAGAACTAGGCAACAGCGTGGCGTGAGGGTTTGTAGAGCGGTTATCTCGGTGTATACCTTCTTGTTTGATTTGTTTCTTTATTGAATCTGAGACTTTCTGTGTGTGAATTTCTGGATCTATTTACTTTATTAGTTGTTAAATAAAATTTACCAGGAAATACAATGTGTTTTCTTATTCCATACGAGTCCTTGAATCAAGGGAATCTGGGTGTGCTTTCTAAAGCGTAAAGACTACTACAGCCTAAGAATCATCCTTGTTCATGAACCAATTCAACGCGTCTGGTTCATCGCAGTGTAAGTAGTGCAGTTTGGTAATCCCGACGTGAAAAGTCAGAAATCTGCTGGAAAATGTTCAAGAATCTATAAGTGAGCAGTGTCCTCTGTGACAATCTATAGCTGATGCTCTGAGCCTCCGGCTTAGAGCCTGTCTGACTGGGCTGCGGCTGGGACCGGGTCCCCTTCCCCGCAAAGGCCGGTGTGGGCTGCAGAGCTGGGACCCGCAGA
>JAQHUG010000015.1:5138397-5154700 GCA_028555095.1 Dicrostonyx torquatus
CAGTGCTCGCCGCGGGAACCGGAGCCGGAGCCGCTATGGAGCGCGGCCGTCCGGCCAGCAGCCCACTCAGCGCCGAGCCCGCCCCATCGGCCACCGCCGCCAGCGACTCGAGCCCGGGACGGACCGGCGCCGGGCAGACAGGCTCCGGCGGGGTTACCGCGCGCTCCGGGAGTGGCCGACCTGCAGCTGCGAACGCCGCTCGGGAGCGCAGCCGCGTGCAGACCCTGCGGCATGCCTTCCTGGAGCTGCAGCGCACATTGCCGTCGGTGCCGCCCGACACCAAGCTGTCCAAGTTGGACGTGCTGCTGCTGGCCACCACCTACATCGCCCACCTCACCCGCAGCCTGCAGGACGACAACGAGGCGCCGGGGGACCCTAGACTAGGCGCCTTGCGAGGCGACGGCTACCTGCACCCAGTTAAGGTAGGCAACACCCGGGTTAAGGTAGGCAACACCCCGGTTGGAACCCCGGGAACCACCCTGTCGCCACGGGAACAGATGCCACGAAGCTGGCACTCCTCCCCGGAGTCGGTCAGAAACACCTGGGTCCGCGAGCGATGGTGACAAGGTCCCCGATGCAAGAGGCTGGTTCTTAACAGTTTGTAATCAGGAAACTGAGGCGTTTGATCCTAGCTGGGCTCGTGGATCTCTCTAACCTCTTAAAGATTTTCGTTCAGATGGGGAAGCTGTTATTCATTCTAACTACTGGTAACATCTAAGTTCAAGGATCAAGTGTCTTAACTTCCATATAACATTCCTATTGTCTTTTTCTTGAACTATTCCAAAGGCTTCATGAGTTAAATGGAATAGTGAAATTAATTCTTTGCCCCTAAGTAGTTGTAAAAAAAGACAAAGACAAGCAAACAAACCCCAAAAAATTTGTCAAAATCAGTACAAAAAAATAATAAAATAATAATAAACAAATGAGACCATTTCCATAGAGTAAAATTTCAATCACAGTTAATTAGACTAGACGGCTACCAACAACGTTAGAAAACCCCGTAATGTTTCATGTAACTGTCATATTAGATTGGCATGTATGTTGAGTGAATTGGTCTGTATTCAAATGAGTCAGAAGAATCCATTTTGTACGATTTCCTTACATCGCCGTGAGTCGGTCATGAGTGTGGCAAATGGTAGCTTCTGCGTCATCTTTTCTGGATTTGTTTTTGAAACCTTCCTTTGATCTGCCTTTCGCTTCTAAATGAAGAATCTCTGGGTTCGCTCAGTTCAAATGTTCACATTTTTTGTCCCACTATTCTAAAAATGAACACAAATACACACAATTAGAACGTAATCTTAAGCATCTAGGCGTTGAATAAATTATTGAGTAACAAAAATGAGGAATTACATTTTATTGAAATGTAATAAAACCCATTCTCTAACATTATTTGTACTTTAAATTATGGAGTGCATTTTAAGAAAACTTTCTGTGAAAATACTGTTGGCGATAGAGAAGGCAGCTCAAATGGTAAGTGGGAAAAAGTGAAATGTTGTTTGTAATAATGATGGAACCCATTCTGTCCCTAAATTTTATAGCATACTAGCTGGAAAGTCGCTTATTACAATTAAGAACTTTGTATTACAATCATTTTAGACTAATGCTATTCAAATATCCCACTAATAGATTTCTTTTGATATTTGCGAGAAAGTTTATTTAGATGTTAAGATTCAATGCCAGAAGTAGAAATCGAACGCCTCCCTTGTAGTTGATAAAATTTAGAATGAGGTCAAGTATTTCTCCCCAGTGTCCCCTGCGGCTTTCTTGAATGGGAGGTGTTAGAGAGGTGGGTGCTGGAAAGGGGCAGAGCGAGCCAGCCTGGTACTTGACCCATGTGGCAAACGTTTCTGTAGACACAAATGTTTGAGGAAAATCAATCTAACTTGATGTCCGATTTTAAAAGACAATGTCCATAATATCTAAACTTCTAAACCTAGAGAGAATTCTAGAAGGCCAAAGATTATCTCATAAAAATGAAATTGATGATAGTTAACAGGGAACGTGTGTGTTTTAATACTATGTAGAAATCTCTGCTCTAGGAGAGAGAATACAACTGTAAGACAGACTTAATTCCTGCCCTAAATGAATACAATATAGAGTTAAAAATATAAATTGCAGTATATTACTATAAAGAATATTATATTAATTAAGAAAAACAGTCTAAACCACGAGCTGGGGAGTTTCAGAAGACAAAAACTTTACATACTTAGTTGAAAATTGCCTGCTCTATTTTATGGACACTGTAGAAATTTTTAAACATTAAGTCTGTCCTTAATATGAAGGTAATAAAATTATTCTGAGCATTTTTAATTCATGTTAAGTAAAGCCTCATTATAAACTATCATAATAATCCTTAGTGGGTGTTCTAAAATCACTGTTTTCCTGTGAGACACAGCACTAAGTACTCAGAAATGACTAGAGATATTTAAACAGATATTCCAGCCTGTCACTCTCAATCATCAACCCCTTTTACCAATATTATGGGTATGTTAAAATGATTGGAGACTTAAGAGTATCACAGATGATGGAGGAAGGCATGGTCGGGGTGGAACTCATGGTTAGTGTTTGCAAGGCCGTGGGTTCTGTGTGTTAAACTGGAAGAGAATTTTAAGAACTAGACCTCTGGGCTGGACAGATGGCTCAGTGGTTAAGGGCACTGACTGCTCTTCAAACCCAGGTTCGAATCCCAGCACCCACATGCAACTTCAAGAAACACACTTTCACAGACGTACCTGCAGGCACAACACCAGTGCATATTAAATAAAAATACACTCTCACAAATGTACCTGCAGGCAAAACACCAAAGAATATAAAATAAAACACACTCACAGACAGACATACCTGCAGGCACAATACCAGTGCATATAAAATAAAAATACACTCTCACACATATGTACCTGCAGACAAAACATCAGTGCATATATAATAGAAGTAAATAAATCAAAAAAAGAACTTTTGCAGCATGACTTAAACCCACTTTTACCCACTTGGAAAATTAGACTTTTCAGTCAGCAGTAGGGGCCCAGAGGGATGATTCTCCAGAACAGGAGTGTATTTCAGACCTTTAACTCAGGGAGAAAAGCACAGATGACTCTGCTAATTGCCAAGTCCCATGAGAATCCATTGTTCATAATAATGATGAGTAAAAATTTTAAAACTGTGGGGTCTTGCTGTTTGGGTTTATTTAATTAGAATAAGAATGTATTTTTAAAGATCTTCAATTTCAGGTTCAGTTCTGGTTAATTGCTCAATTTTCCTAAGTTTAAACAAAGCTACACAATTTCAAGTATACTTTAGAATACAGCAGAAAATATAGTAACATATGCTTGCAGATGAAAATGCCATACTGAAGTATGTTGCTTTGTATGCAAGCCTATGAATTTGTAATACATATGATTTAAAGCAAGCTGAAAATAAAATAAATATACCTTAGTAGAGAGAAAACGTTCAGGACTGTATTTGCTAATTATACCTGGAGAATTTAAACATAACTTTCGTTGGCTGCCACAGAAAAATGGCTTTCCAGATAATATCACACAGCCACCTACCATCCTTCTTATTTTCATCTGACGTGAAAATTTTACATATTTGTGAGATACAGTGCTGTGCTTCAGTATGTGTGTGTATTATATGATGTCCAAATCAGAATAATCTCACATCCACCTTTGTAGACATTGCCCATTTGTGCTATAAGTATTCAAAATAATTTCTTCATGTGTATTAGAAAATATAAAGTACATTACCATCATCTATAGTCACCCACTGTGAGGCAGGAAACCCAAACTAAAGAATATGAGCTGCTTTGTGAAGCTGCCGGCCGTTGCTGCCCAGGTGCTGCCTAGTCCTTTCTGGGCAACACCTTTCTTGAATGTTTACTTTGTATATGACTGAGCACTGCTTCTTTAGAACTAATGTTTTAAACTTAATTTTGCTTTAGACTTACCTTGGAATTAAAATAGTGGTAGACTTTCTACATCTCAGCAATATTTAGTCTCCCTAACTTCCTGCAGTTCTTCTCAAACACGCATGTATGTTATTTATACAGTTATAGCAAAGTCTTCTTTGCTTGTATCGTTAGCGTTGCTAAACAGTCTTCATCTTGTCCCGTAGACTTTGTAATTAATGCCTCACTAACATTAGTGTGTTTTAAAGTTTAGATATCATATACCTACATTGTATGTCATAAGACTAGATTCAGATTCTTACTCTTTTTTTCAGAAGTGGCCCATGCGATCAAGATTGTACATCGGCGCTACTGGTCAGTTTCTGAAGCATTCTGACTCTGGGGGAAAGGCGAAGCAGAGCGACACTCCAGCGGCCGCACAGCCGTAGGCTGTCTCCTGGGGCTCCCGGAGAAGGGTAGCGGCCTCACAGCCATAGGCTGTCTCCTGGGGGCTCCTGGAGAAGGGAGGCTATTGTTTTTAAAGACTGGAATAATTACATATTTATTACATTGAACATAACAAATTCTGTTTTGAAGTTTACATTAAAACCTGTAGTTGAATGTCAAACCAAATAAATGTGGAATGGAATAATCAGCCCTATATGAAAATAAATATAGCTTATTTAGTCAATGTGTTACTGTTGCATAGTAAAGAGAAGCTATTAGGAAAAATGAAAGACACACAAAAACACATACTTGTGTACACCCAAAGAATGCTCACATTTCCTTCCACATTTTCTGTAGTGTGTCTATCACAAACTTAAAAACTGATGTGAATACAGCCCTTCTAGTTTTAAGAAATAAGATACATGGTGTTGTGTGTCTATAATCCTAGGACTCCAGGATGCAGAGGCAAGTGGATCTCTGTGAGTTCGAGGCCAGCCTTCTCTATATAGAAAGTTTGAGGCCAGCCAGGGCTACACAGTGAAACCCTGTCTCAAAAAATAAATAAAATGTGTTTATATTAGTATTTTACTTTTGTGAAAGCCAGTGTGTGCTTTGAGTTGGCCATTTCAGTTAGAATATATAAGATCCTTTTCCTGCTGGGCTGTGTGCATGCCTGTGTGCATATGTGTGTGTGTTTAAAGATTGTTGCAGTAACTTCTGTATGTAGTTATTTTTTCCCCAATATGAAATATATATGGACTGGAGAGATGGCTCAGAGGTTAAGAGCACTGGCTGCTCTTCCAGAGAGTCTGAGTTCAATTCCCAGTAACCACATGGTGGCTCACAACCATCTGTAATGAGATCTGGTGCCCTCTTTAGGCCTGCGGGCATATGTGCAGGCAGAACGCTATATACTTAATAAATAAATATAATCTTTTAAAAATGTATATGAATATTAGAAACCGTTTTCTTTATGATACAGGGTGTGACCACCTTTCAAGTGGTTGGTCAATATTAAGATATGACTTTCATTACCAGTCGTGAAAGGCAGTAGTCATACATGCCAATATGACCAGGGTTTCGGGTGTCACTGGGTGTGGGGTTCATCACCCTTACTCCTGGCAACACTATATCCACCCTATCTCCTTTGCCATCCTGGAGAGTTAGGCAGGCTCAGATGTAGTCTTCTGAGAAGTAGCGTTTTCAGCACTGATTCGTGAGTTCTGCCAGCCACTGTATCTTGAGAGAGGCTAAGGACAGAGATGAAACCAGGCTTGAGTCTGTCTCCATATGAACCAGCACCACACAGCACCACAGGCCCGGAGAGCATCTGTCTGACTAACAATACCAAAGATTTCTGTGTTCAGCAAGAGACTACTGGAAAATCAGCTTGGGTTGGCTTAGCAGGTAACGGTGCTCATCCCCAAGCCTGACATCATGAGATCAGTCTCCACGTCTCCACAGCCTACACAGTGGAGAGAACTGACTTCGAATGTTGTCCTCTGAACTTCACATGATGGTGTGCACACTACAGAACACACAAAGCGAACGAGTGTAATAACATAAGACCACCCTATGAAAAAGTTAGCAGAGCCCTGCTCTTGATAATGTTAGGTTTTACTTCATGTCATTACGAATGTTCTAAAACCTAAGAAATTTGACTGACTTACATTATAGGTTTGTATGATATTAAGTTTTTAGATATGCTAACAGCTTTAAGAAAGTTGGAAAATGTCTGAGAATTCCCATACGGCCAGAGTCATGAGTAGTACACAGGTGTTTGGGGGAACATACTGAACCCCAAGAGTGGACTATAATGGAGAAGAGACATTCACCTCACCCTTTGCCAACCTGTCCTTTTCACCCTTCCTTGCCTTATGATGCCCCTTCCAGTTGTGAGGTCATCCGTTTCTTGAGAACCCAGTTTTAAAGTCGCTGAACTCAATTTGAGATTGGCAAGGAAAGAGACATATTAGTGAACTTGGCTGAACTTACTTAAAGGCCAAAAATCCCAATTAATTTCAGCTCAGTTCTGCTGTGGCCTGCAGCAGTGAAGCTAAAGTCACATGACAGCCAGGCCTGCTCTTCAGATGATTGTGTGTGCCCACGCTGGTTTCTGTCCAATAGTCTGTACGTTTTATTTATCTTAGTGAGACTGTTGCCGGGTGTTGCATGCCTTTAATCCCAGCACTCAGGAGGCAGAGGCAGGCGGATCTCTGTGAGTTTGAGACCAGCCTGGTCTACAAGAGCTAGTTCCAGCGCAGGCTCCAAAGCCACAGAGAAATTCTGGCTCAAAAACCAAAAAAAAAAAAAAAAAAAAAAGAGAGACTGTTTCCCTTTAGAGGTCTATACGTCATTTTGTTTCTGTACGTTAGTGTGTAACACAATGGCCTACGCACTTGCTTTGTGACTACACTCACCCACTCGTCTATCTTTAAGGGAAAGAGGTAAACTGATTTTGACTCGGCCATTTACAGTCACTTTATTGGTATAGAAGATGGAAGCATAGTTTTTATCATAAAGAATGGAATTAAAATTTCTTTTTATTTGAAGTGAATATTAGCCTCGTGGTTTATTGTCTTCACAGCAAGAATGGCTTAGAATGAACTTTCTCTCATCGCCTTTCTCTCATCGCCTCCCAGCTCACAACGCTCCTACCCCTTCTGTGTCAGTATTCTCTGTGGTTTGCAGTTGGGCTCATCCACTCAAGCCTCAGCAGTCTTCATAATTTTAACTCTTTGCAGCAGAAAATAGGTGTGGTTGACCCACTGTGGCCATTCTGCCTCCTGCCATGACACCACTGTTACTATTCTTTCTCCTATCGTGACGCCCCTTGCCCGGCCTGGTCTACAGAGCTAGTTCCAGGATAGCCAGAGTTGTCACACCGAAAAACCCTGCCTCAAAAAAAAAAAAAAAAAGCAAATTATTACTTTTCTAAATCAGCCCATTAAATAGAATCTTGTCTTTGATGTCATAACTTGGTTTTTGTATTGATATTTTGTTTATGCTATAACAAACAAAGTTTGCCTGAAGATCGGAGTGCAGAGCTAAACCACTAGTTAGCCATAGAGGCTAGGCAGTGGTGGCACAAACCTTTAATCCCAGCACTCAGGAGACAGAAGCAGATGGATCTCTGTGAGTTCAAGGCCAGCCTGGGCTATGAGATTGAATCTGAAAGAGAAACAGAGTTCACACAAAGGTGATCCCAGCACGTGGGATCCCACAGTGATATGGCTAGGTGGAGAGAGGAATGTAAGGGGGAAGAAACGGGAGCTCAAAGCAGTCTGAGGATTCGTAGAGACAGATGCACTCTGAGGATGCAGTCTGAGGATTCAGAGGGACAGGACGGCCCGTTTGGTCTGAGCATTGGTAGAGGTAAGAACTCTTCCATGGCTGGATACTCTACTTCTCTGACCCTTCAGCTTTCACTCCCTGATAGCTGATTCCAAGTTTCTACTACTAAAACCAATAGAACTCATGCTACAATTTTCATTTACCTGTTTATAAATGTGTTCATGTCCAAGAAGTGAATTTCATAAAGCTTTATCAAAATGCTCAATGTACTATCAGCTTTAGGAAGATTAGAAAATCTCGAAGAAGTTCAGTCTTTCTAACCAGAAGTTCAAAAGGGCAGGCTGTTTAATTCATGATGCCGAATAATGAGCATTATTAAGATAAAATTTGAAAATTAGTCTGTTAAATTTGCACTTGTCTATTGTATAACTTGAACATGGTACGTGAAGAATCTTCCTGAGGACAGACAATTCTTCAGTGTTCATGTCTTCACATGATATCCTCAATGCAGTATGTAAGACAAGGACTGATATATTTGGGTCACAGTGTTACTCCATAATCTGCACAAAAAATCCTCAGTTAAATTTTTTTTCACTTCATGCAGCTTTCCCCCTGGAATTCCCAATTTAAAATTTCATTATGATGATAATTTGGAGGCAGAAAAAAATGTCATTTTAGAAAGACAACTAGTTTTTTTTTTCAACAAGAGAGCTAGTTTTACTGTATTTTTCCTGACCATAAAAATATGTACATTACAGTTTGTTGTATGTGAACTAATCACCAATAAAGCTACATTAAAAAGTGTATGTGCCCCTTAACAGTCTCATCTCTGTCACCAACTGTCTGACAGGAGCACTTTAAGAGAAAAAGCATTTCTATTGGTCCATGGTCATAGGGAATGCATGTGACTGACCTGGTTCCTGGTCATGGGAGCTGGAACTTGAGGCAGCTTGTCACATCCAGGCTGCAAACAAGGAGCAGAAAGCACGGGCTGGATGCAGCCAGGTTATATATAACCTTCAAGACCCACCCTCAATAGCCAGCTAAATCCTGGATCCACAACCTCCCTAAACAGCTCCTCCTGCTGAAGACCCGGTACTCAAAACACAAGAGCCAATGCAGGACAGTTCACATTCAAAATAGGACAGGATCTGTGCACACTTGCTTTAAAAAGCGATAAAAAGGAATGAAGCAGAAAGTTCAGTTGCACCTCAGCTCCCTCTTGTCAAGGAGAGAAGAAAGGGACTATTCTCTTGTTCACAATGCTTGATAGCAAAGAAAGGCTGTGTGTTTTTATAACGCAAAAAAAAAAAAGACAAAACAAAACCTAAACATAGCAATCTGGAGCTAGTGTTAACTCGAACAGTGACTTTCTTATTGGTTCATGGATAGCTGAAAAAAGCTTAAAAGAAACTATAAGAGAGCCAGGTATGGTGGCACATGCCTTTAATCCCAGCACTTGGGGAGACAGAGGCAGGAGGATCTCTGTGAATTCGAGGCCAGCCTGGTCTACAGAGCGAGTTCCAGGACAGCCGGAGCTGTTACACAGGAAGAAAAAAACCCGTCTCAAAACAAACAAACAAAAAACAAAGCTGAAAAGCAACACAAAACAGAAAATAAAGAAACTGCAAAAAAATAACTTCCAATCGAAATGCGCAGCTAATTATTTTAGTTGAAATTGTTTCTTAGTTTAAATTATTCAGTTTCTTTTTCTCAAAGGAAGGCCTCATTTTATATTCATGAAAGGAACCATTTATTTTTATTTAAAAAGAAAGTATTCAGGCATTAGATCAATTTTAGGCAGCAGAGTAGACAATTCAATATGTAAGTTACTTAATCTTTTTTCCCTTAGGCTTCTGGGTCTCTTGGAGCCTTTCTGAGGAATGGTCGCAGGTAAAATTGTTCTGCAGTGGCCACGTGAATCCCTCACCAATTGGAGGGAGCAACTGTCTTGTTGCTCATCACAGCGGGCAAAAAAATTATCCATCAGATCGCTTCTGATCCAAAGCTATATATTAGCTGTCCGGGGAGGTGGCTTTGCCAAAATGTGCTTTTCTATGTGTTATCCCAAATTATATTGACCATACATTTTACTTGAAACAGTCAATTCTGTTCTAATCTGGTAATAGTTCTTGTTTTCTTAAAGTCATTGCTGGAGGGTTTCCACCAAGCCTTGCAGACAACAGCTACACTAGTGGCATAATGTTGATGGCTTTTCTCGAAGCTGCACACTTTGCAGTTTTTATTTTTTCTTTGTTCCTGTAACTTAAAAAATACCAAACAGCTAAGGTTCCAAATTTTTAAAAGAGCTCGAGAGAAATATTATAAAAGTGTATACCTCCAAGAAATGACTGTGTACTTGTATCGGTGATAGCTGGTGGTCTTACATGTGGCTGTTTTACTAAAAAAGACTGTCCAATTCTCAAATCCCGTAGATTTGCTCCCTGCAGGCTGAGTGCACCACACAGCTGGCAAGGCAGCACGGTTGGGAATATCCGTGCCTGACTACAAAAACCCAGAAGGGTTTCCCCTCCAATGTTTACACAAGTCTTGGTTTCAACTCATCAGAGAAACCAGTCACTGAAAGACACATCAGTCACTCGGATGCTTCATAATAAGTTAGGCCATAACATTTTACAAGCTGGAGAATAATCTTGAGTATTATGCTTAGGGATCATGTCAATAGTCATTTCCTGTGCATATGGACATGATTCACACACACATCCGGCCCTCTGGGGACCACGTATGTTCTGGAGATGAACCATACTTCCCTCCTTATGTCCGGCCATTGGACACAGGGGCCATTGCAAACAGAACTCCATGGAAGCTAATTTCAAACATTTTAATTTTCAAATAAATGCCGAAATCACTCGGTTTAATTTTTAAGGTATAAAAATAAGCCATCTGAATTTTCTATGTAGATGAGTAGATAAATCGTGGGAAACCAAAAATTAACGAAGTTAACATTGTAAAGCTGGTAAAGATTGTTTCCAGTCTGCACATTTGTAACTTCGCTGCTGTAAACCCGGGTGCTAGAGTCACGCGACATCAGATAACGGCTAAGTGAAAATCCTCAGACAACATCAGGGACAGGAGTGCCAAGGGAAGGCAAATGGTGGGGAGCTCCTGCCAGTCAGGCTACGGATGTGATTGCATTTGGGGGGAAAACACATGAGAAAGAAGCTGCCTTGAAGAGGCAGGCAAAATAAGACTCTAAAGGTGATGGTTTCAGGCCACACCTAGCCTGAGAGATCCAGAAAGTGGCACCATCCAGTGACACACGGTCCTCTCCTCCATCCACCCAAAGTCTAGAGTAAGTGAGGAGGGTAACCGACACACCTTAACCCAACACGGACGTGCCTCAGTAAACAATGGTCTTTCTCTTCCCTAACCTCTCCAGCCAGAACTGTAGCCACGAGGGGTGCAGATCTTGCGTGGATTAGGGTCTTCTTCATCCTGCAGCATTGGGCAATGCCCTTCAGTGGCTGGAGCCATCACTCTGGACCCCTGAAGGAAGGGAAAGAGAGAAAAGACAAAATTAATTCTAGAAAAGGACCTAGAAGAATGTCTGTGAGTGGACACCTTTGAGGCTGACCGCAGTTTGCTGTGGAGGGGAGAGCTTACTTCCAAATACATTATCTCTAATTACCTAGTAATTTACCTTCCTCTTAATTGAAGGCCTTTTTTTTTTTTTTTTTTTTTGGTTTTTCGAGACAGGGTTTCTCTGTAGCTTTGGAGCCTGTCCTGGAACTAGCTCTTGTAGACCAGGCTGGTCTCGAACTCACAAAGATCCGCCTGCCTCTGCCTCCCGAGTGCTGGAATTAAAGGCGTGTGCCACCGCCGCCCGGCAACTGAAGGCCTTTAAGGACAGATTCCTCCTAGAATATGCAGTCATGGCCTACCTTGAAAACGCAAACCTCAAGCTGGGTGTGGTAGTCCATGATTTGGTGCCAGCACTTGAGAGGCAGAAGCAGGTGAATCCCTGTGTTCATAACTAGTCTGGTCTACAAAACAAGTGCTGTGTGATATTTTGATTGTGTTTTGACAAGTAAAGTTTGCTTGGAGTCGGAGGGCAGAGCTAGCCACTAGCTGACCAAAATTAACCATAGATGTTTGGAGGACTGTCGATAAACAGAAGACAGGAAGCAGTATGGCGTGGCTGAGAGAGGATCTCGGCCCTTTTTGGAGGAAGGGATGAAAGAGGTAGGAAGTCACTGTGTCTGCTCCGATGCTTCTCTGATCTTCAGGTTCTTACCCCGATATCTGACTCCCGATTTTTTTTGATAATGAATAATTAGTTAAGGCTTCAGCTGGTGCTCAACATGAGGCTCAAACTCACAACCCTGAGATTAAGAGTCTCATGCTCTGCTCTATCAACTGAGCTAATTGGGCATTTGTAATTAATATTAAACCTCTGTGTAATTATTTGAGAGTGGCTATGGGAAAGCATCTGCCTACAAACAAGTACCAGTGACACATGGTCCTCTCGGTCCACCCAGAGTCTAGAGTAAGTGAGGATATAGAAGACGCACCTTAACACAATACAGACTTGCCTCAGGAAGAAAGGAAAAGAAAGAAGGAGGGAGGGAAAAAGGAAGGAAGGAAAAGAAAGAAGAAAGAAAGAAAAGAAATACAAACTTAAGAATATGAAACATAAGAGGGCTGGAGAGATGGCTCAGACGTTAAGAGAACTGACTGCTGTTCCAGAGGTCCTGAGTTCAATTCCCAGCAACCACATGGTGGCTCACACCCATCTATAATGAGATCTGGTGCCCAGAACACTATATACATAATAAATAAATTTAAAAAACAAACAAACAAACATAAGAGACTTTGTTTGAACTTTAGTAGGGAGGGAATTGACTCCTAAGTCCCCAAAGTTGCCTTCTGTGTATAAGAGCTAAGATGGACAGGAGCGATGGCTCAGGGGATAAAGTGCTGGTCAAGCTGAGGCGGGAGACTCTCTGGAAGCCAATGGACATACACAGTGATGAACAATTAGAAACCCAACATTAGGGTTCCTTAAAAGAACAGAACTAATGGGGTGAATATACATGAAGAATGTATTGAGACTGGAGAGATGGCTCAGCAGTTAAAAGCAATGAGTGCTCTTCCGGAGGACCAGAGTTTGATTCCCAGCACCCACATAGTGGCTCACAACCATCTGTAACTCCAGTTCCAGAGTAAACGTAAACACTGGCCTCTGCAGGCACCAGACGCATGCATGGTATACAGATGTACATGCAGGCAAAACATTCATACACATAAAATGAAGTTAAAATTAAAACTAAAAAAGAATGTATTAAGTCAGCTTGCGTTAAAATAGCAATGACAGGTGTCTCACACCTGAGAGTCTGAGAAGCAGGTAGTTGCTTAGTCCACAAGGCTAGGGACCTGAGCAGTCTCATCCGGGAAGCTTCCTGGAGAGCCACCTGTCATTAGTCCATGATGGAAGATGAGAAGAGCTGGCCCTGACAAGGACAAAAGCAAGGTGAGCCAGCTCAGAAACGTGCAGGAAGAGCAAGAGAACAAAAGGTGAGCGAATCTACCTTATGCCATACCCTTGTTTATATGGAAAGCCACCAGAAACTGCCACCAATAGTCAGGGTGGGTCTGTTCTCATCAATTAATGCAACCTAGACAGTTCTTTAATAAGAAGCTCTACTACGGTAATTCTATTTTGTGGCAAACTGACATTAGGCCAGGTGTAATAAAGACCTTTATCAAATAGGTGGAAGGTGAGGACTGACCCTCAAGGTTGTCTTCTGATGTCCCCATACACCCTTGTACTCTAACACACATGTATTTATGTGCACAGATGCGATACACATGGGAGGAAAGAGGGAGGGAAGGCATGAAGGAGGTAAAGGGAGGGAGGGAGGTGGGAAAGAAGGAAGGGAATGAGTGAGGAAGGGAGGAAAGAAGGGAAGAAGGAAGGAAGAAGGGAGGTAGAAAGGAAGGCCAAGGAATTTACATGTTTACAAGTTTATGTGGAGTTTACCTAAAGAGAGATAGGGAAGGGGAAACAGGTCAAGGCCTTGGAAGAGAGAGGTGGCAGTGAGATGCCAGTCTATGCTGCCATTGCCTTCTGTAGAACAGGGAAGAGGTTGGGAGGATCTGGAGACCAGAGCTGCCCTGACCAGACCCTAGAAACCCTAGATTTACTGGAAGGCAGAGAATGGTACCCAGGTTGCAGATACTGAAGAACACATCTGGGGGTCTTGTCTAGCAGGGGCAAGCTGCTACAGATGAGCATGCCAAGACTTAGAGGGCAGCAGAGTGGGGGCCCTGAGAAGAGGAATGTCTTAGTTTGGGTTTCTATCGTTGTGAGGCGACACAATGACCATGGCAACTCTTGTGAAGGAAAACATTTAATTAGGTGGCTCATAGTTCCAGAGGTTTACTCCATCGTCATCATCATGATGGCAGCAGGCAGGCAGACGTGGTGCTGGAGAAGGAGCTGAGAGTTCTACACCTTAATCCACAGGCAGCAGAAGCAACTGTGTCCCACTGAGCATAGCTTGAGCACAGGAGACCTCAAAGCCCACCCCCACAGTGACACTTCCTACGACAAGGCCACACCTACTCCAACAAAGCCACACCTCCTAATAGTGCCACTCCCTTGGGGGCTATTTTCATTCAAACCGCCACAAGGAGGTTGGAAATAGGGCACAGGGTCTCAACAGATAGTGCCAGTACAACTTAGGGACCAGATGGTCACAGGCCACGCCCAGTACAGACCCGGAAGACAGACAACACAGGGGCCTGTGCTCCCTTCCACGTCCTTGGATGCTGGACTTTCCTCTAAAGCTATCTAGGATGGGAGAGAAAGGGAAAGTAGACAGACAGCTGAGATGTCCCACCGGTTTCTGAGGAATATTGGCAGTTGTTGGTTGCTGAGAGAGGGGGAGGCCGTTTTCTCTGAGAGGAAAGCTCTGATAAGCCAACCAGCTCCACAGAAAGGCCATACGTTCAAGAATATTTGGGCAGTACAAATTAACTTTGTTTGGGATTGGGTGGGTATAGAAGGGGAGGTGGGTCTGGGAGGGATTGGGACTAATCAGGAGTCCATTTGACTTAAGCTTATCGTTTGTGACATACCTATGTGGATTTATGTTGCTGAGGGCCTTCGTGGACCTTACCATAGACTAGAAAAGCCCAGAGCCCATGGCACTTGCCAGAGTTACCTAGATGGTTGGTGGCCGAGCCTGGACTCTGCCATGGCAGTCTGAAGTGACTCTCCTTGATACCTGCTCCGCTGTCTGCCTGGGGCTGAGGGCATTGAGTTAGTGCCATCGCCACCAGGCCCAGCTGGGAATACCACCTTTTGCTCCAGATCTCGCACTGTTTGGCACCCTGTGTGGTGTTTTCTTCCATCTCCCCCAGTTCCTCTAAGCTATTATAAGTGAACCCTGCCCAAGTCATGGAGGCACCTCATTGCGAATCAGGCTTGTCTCCTGTCAGTCAAGCTTGGTTAGCTGAAGAGGTAAAGATGGCGGCTGGTGCATGAGGAGAAGCAAAGAGGGGAGAATGAAACCTCAGTTCAGATTGACTTTGTCAACCTGGATCAGACTTGGGGAGTCTAACGCCAGGCGATTCATTGTCAGCATATTTAAAACACCGTACAATTTGGGAGAAAGTTTCCAGGCAACAATTCTTCCCAAATCCAGGTGCACAATAAGGCTTAAGGCGACGACATAGAAACTCCTTTGTAGTGCACGTGGGACCATGAGAGTGGGTTCTGTGGCTAACGGGCCTGGAATGTAGTGTGGTCTCTGACTGAGATAGCGTAGAAGTCAGCAGGCCCTAAAGTACATTGACATCTTCCCTAAGGATGGGTTCCATTATCTGGAAGCTAAAGAAAAAGGTCTAGGGAGGATAGGGTCTGGGATTGACATTCTGGGGGATTTAGGTGAGGTCTGCCTCCACAGAGAGCAAACAGGTCACCAGGCTGTTAACAATATCTATTCCCAATCTTGTGGGCAGAAAACAGGTAATTTCTCCTTTGAGGAGAGACCACTGTGTTGTGTTTAACCTTCCTGGTTCCCTAGTGCCTTGTGGGCACAAGGACCTTAGTATCCCCAACAAGCGTGCACACATAAAGAGAACTACAAGGCATCGTGTGAAGAAGAGATGCGTAATTCTGACTCAAAAGTAAACTCACCACATAAAGACTCTAAGCTGTGGCAGCAGCTATATAATACTGGCTATCGGGAAGGCTGAAGCAGGAGGACCCCTTAAAATCCAAAAGTCCAAGGTCAGGTTTGGTATCATAGTCAGACTCATCTCTAAAACAAACAAACGGCACAGAGATCAAAGCCCAAAGAGCTGGAAGGAAAACAGAAAAATAAAAATAAAAATAAAAGAGTTGTTTCCTTTATTTGAACCAATCCTAGTGTTCAAAAAAAAATGAGTACAAAAAATTCCACAGATAATATGAAGAAGCCATTCATAAAGATCAGACAGCTAATATTTTGTGAGAAGAAATCAAACAGGTAACATTTTTCTGGAAAGTTACATAAAAGTACTTACAATAAAGAAATAAACATGTAAAAGACGAGCTAGGCAGTGTTGGCGCACATCTTTGATCCCACCACTTGGGAGGCAGAGGTGGGTGGATCCATGAGTTCAAGGCCAGGCTGGTCTACAGAGTGAGTTCCAGGACAACCAGAGCTACAC
>JAQHUG010000015.1:5179333-5205332 GCA_028555095.1 Dicrostonyx torquatus
AACAGTCTGTCTAGTACAGTAGTCGGGGTACACTGTAGGGACAGTGCTGAACAGTCTGTCTAGTACAGTAGCCGGGTACACTGTAGGGGACAGTGCTGAACAGTCTGTCTAGTACAGTAGCCGGGGTACAATGTAGGGACAGTGCTAGGCAGTCTGTCTAGTACAGTAGCCGGGGTACAATGTAGGGACAGTGCTGAACAGTCTGTCTAGTACAGTAGCCGGGGTACACTGTAGGAAGTTCTTGACAAGTCTGAAACTGGATTTCCTCAAATGAAGATTTAAATTTTTAGCCTCTTGACTTCCTGGGTTTAGAAATAAAGAATACATCAACATTCTGATGACTTGGCATTTAAAAGCTTTGTATTAAGGGCTGAGGAAGTGGTTGCTTAACTGATACAAGGCCCTGGGTTTGATCTATAAGATGTCCACATCTTTCCTTGACTTTATACTTGGGCTTATAAAACAATATACCCGTAATGCACTTGATAAATATCCGAAGGCCTTACATTAGGCACTGGGTTACAAAAATTGCAGTGATTTGAACCCATCAATTTTGTAAGTTAAGCATAAGTTGGTATCTACCTGATGGAACCTTTTTTCACACTGCAATGTTCTCTACTGTGTATCTTTGATATACTGGGGTAATCAGGAAGTTTTGATGTGACTTGGTAATTTAATGATTTAAAAGTTTTGTTGGTTTTGGATACTTGGATTATTTGTTAATTATGGAGGGCCACACTTCATACCCTGAATAGCATTCTATTAGATGCCTTGAGACCGTACCCAGCTGGGCATTACTCCACAGTCACTCTAACAGTTAACCAAGGCTGATAGAGGCATGAGAAGAAACCCTTTGCTCAGATTGCTTTATTCGTCACTAGAAAAGAGAGCGGTCCCAGGCCCACATGTGGCGATAAACTGTTGGAGCTGCTGTTGGCACTGAGTCAGGTGGAGATCTCGTTGCTCTAAATACTCTTCATTATACAATTCAAATGGAAACAGTGCATTGGGAGCAACACAGAATGCACTGGCCCCTAAATGAAGAACAAAGTAACAGTGGAGATGAGACTTAAAAACTAAAAAGTGGAAAACATTTCAACAAAAATAAATGTTTAAAAGTTTTGAACTGGCCGGGCAGTCCATCTTTGACTAATTTCTGTTTCTACTCTAGACCTAGTCAAAGCTTGCATTACAATTGCATGGAGTAGGACAGCATAGCCTATAATTCCAACCTTTCACTAAATACCTTTAGTCCCAGCATATAATGTTTAAAAGTTCTGAACTGGCCGGGCAGTAGTAGCGCACACCTTTAATTCCAGTACTCAGGAAGCAAAGGCAGGTGGATTTCTGTGAGACCAGCCTGGTCTACAAAGTGAGATCCAGTACAGCCAAGGAAGGCTACATAGAAACCCTGTCTCAACAAAGATTCACCACAGACAATTGTTCCAAAATACCGTTGATATTTGGTTTCGTAAAACATTTAGTTTCTCCCCATTTGTTCTAGGACCAGCACTCTGAGGTTGGCAGGCCTGACCCCACTTTTCTTTATAACCTACTGGTCGGCTGGGCTTGGTTGGCAACATTTTAGTTACCCTGGACACCTCCTCCTGGAGGTTAAATTACTTCCTTATAGGGTCTGTATTCTCCACAGCATTTATCTCTGCTGTGTAAATTGAGCTGACCCCTCTCCCCACGCATGTGACCAGCTGTGTCAGTTTCAAGGACACAGAAGCTACCCCAACACCATCTTTCTCACAATTGGGAAATCTTGTTCCCCTTTAAAAATAATCCCTTGGTCTTTTAGCTCCCCTCCATTACATCCTCCACTCTTCCATTCCCGACATTTCTTTGATCTGCTTGTCCTTCATCGTTTTTCTTTGCTTACCTCACTCTACTATTTTGGGGGAAGAAGCAGTGTGAGGACGGGGTATGGGGAAGGGACTTAGTAAGGACAGTAAGGAAGTATAATGACATGTATGAAAATTCCATAAGGAAATCTATCACTTTGCTAATTTAAAAACTAATAAAAGTGAAGTAATATTTACAAAGCTTTTTAACACTGTATTACTTAAGAGTTAAAAATCACAAATATCTCCGGGCAGTGGTGGCGCACGCCTTTAATCCCAGCACTCGGGAGGCAGAGGCAGGCGGATCTTTGTGAGTTCGAGACCAGCCTGGGCCACAAGAGCTAGTTCCAGCACAGGCTCTAAAGCCACAGAGAAACCCTGTCTCCTGTCTCAAAAAACAAACAAACAAAAAATCACAAATACCTAACTGAAATTCATCAGCTAAAGGAATTAAAGAGGACATCTTTTTACTTCCCTTAAATACATTCTTAAATATGTCAGTGATGTCTTTACAACCAAGTCACAGTTTATCAGAGTCCTTAATACAAAACCCCAATATACCTTAACAGTTATATAAGGTTGATGTCACTCTTCCTCCCTCTCCTTTTTTCTTTTCAGTCTTTTGAGAAAGGGTTTCTCTGTGTAGTCCTGGAACTCTGTAGACCAGGCTGGCTTTGAATTCACAGAGATCTGCCTGCCTCTGCCTCCCAGGAGTGTTGGGATTAAAGGAGTGCGCCACCACCTGGCTGCAGCACATTTCTTTGTGGTATAAAAAATAATGGTTCTGTTTTGAAAAAATTGGTCTTAAATAAGACAAATTAGAATATTTACATATCCTTACTATTCAGTATTCATTGGAACCAGTGTTCTATCTAAACTAGTTCAGGATGACAATCTTTTCTAGTAATCAGTAACTCTATAACCTACTTCCTAGAGTTTACCATCTATGGCCTTTGTAAAGGACACACACGAATTTGTAGATAACGATTTGCAGGCCTCTTGGCTTTAGGCATCCATAGATCCTAGGTTAAGAATGCTTGGCTTAGTCTGGGAGCGGAAGGGATGGGTCAGCAGTGGTTTGGAACGCTTGCTGCTTTCAGCACTGAGGAGGCTGAGGCTTCAGGATGGCACGTTAGAGGTGAGCCTGGGCCTTGTAGTGAGGCTTAGTCTCACAGAACTCCCCAATAGCAATCATACAGAATCAGACGTTTATTGTCAGATGAGACTGCCACCCAGCAGGATGGCACACAGCTGGAGTCCCAGTACTCAGAAGCTGAGTGGTACGGTTTGAGTTCCCAGACAGCTGGGCTATGTGGTGAGATTCTGTCTTGAGCAAAGAAAAATAAGAAATTCCCCTATAATGTTCAAATTCTGTAAGCCATATCTAATAACAATAAAGATGAATTACTTTGAAGTATTTAAAGTGCAGGTAATAATAAGCTAAGACTATTTAGGAATCATTATTAGTGAATTACCGTATTTCAGCGTGAGAGACATTTCAAACAATAAGGCTGCAATCAATACATCTTCTTTGAGTACTTTATTCCTTAGGTTCAGTCGAGCATGAGCTTCAGATAAAGAAACTCTGAAAAAGAAAACTAAAGTTAATAAAAAACATGTTAGTATTATAAAAAATTACATATTTAGCTCCAAAGCTAGAGAAAAAAAAATTACATATTTAAACAGGAACCAACTAAGACATGACATGAGCCATGTGTTAGCAGTCAGCATACTGTTTTGTTTTTTTTTTTTTTAAAGATTTTATTTATTTATTAAGCATACAATGTACTGCTGGCAAGGAAGGCAGCAGGTCTCATTACAGATGGTTGTGAGCCACCATATGGTTGGTGGGAATTGAACTCAGGACCTCTGGAAGAACAGCCTGTGCTGTTAACCACTGAGCCATCTCTCCAGCCCAGCATACTGTTTTTTTTGTTTTCCTTTTAAGCTATTTCCCATCAACTTAAATAAATTGTGCCAGAAGGAAGTATCCTGCCTTGTTAAAAAAAATTGACTTCCACTTAGCATTCCACATCTCCTGCCCTAAGTTCTGCTTCAGTAAATATACACTACAGGGAATAAACATAACTAAGTATCTTATAGATATATAAGATTATAGGGACATAGCTGCTTGGTGCTTCCATCAGCTCCTCACCTGTCTAGAGTCCCCATGGCATCTTACAGTTCAGAGTTCTTGTCACAAAAGCCAATTCTGCCCACAGCATTCTGAACTGCTCACTACCTTGTGACCATTCACTACTTCCCCAATAACTTACTACTTTAGACGCGTGCACCGCTCTCCTCCCCTGAAGCATCTCCTCTCAGTCAGGCAGGAATGAGGCTCTCAAATGACCGCTGGATTTGAGAGTCAGGAAACTGAAGTTGATTTGCTGACAGGATGACTTGGTGTAAATTACTTTGAGTGTATGAGTGTGTGTGTAGATATAAAATAAAGATACGAAGTAAAAAATTTCTGTAACCCACAAAATTTATATAAATCTGGGCTGAAATCAGTGTCATTGTAGTTCCAACAATTGGTTCTATTTGCTGGACCTGAGGGAGCTAGAGATCAAAATGTGACAACTCTTCACACACTCAGTTAACTTTTATAGATGCCCCATGGTTTCTTTTTTCCAAGGCAAATATTTCAGCACCCATGGCATGAGGGCTAGCGGTGTGGCTCAAAGGTATGAGGCCCTGGGTTCCAGCCTAATTGACACACGCATGCGCACGCGCACAATGTGTCATGAAACATAACTTATTTTTTGTTTGTTTATTTTTGTTTTGTTTTTTTTAAACAGGGTCTCTCTATGTAGCCCTGACTATCTTGGAACTTGCTATCAGGCTGGCCTTGAACTCACAAGAGATCCATCCACCTGCCTCTGCCTTCTGAGTGCTGGGATTAAAAGTGTGCACCACCACATTTGGAGAAACAATTTTTCAATATTCCAGCTACTTTCCTTATAACCAGATTTGTTTAATCTTTACAATGTAGTACTGTGTGTACTATTTTACTGTCAGAGGTAAGGTAGAGTTATTCTCTTGCTCTTAATACATGTTCTATCAATACATCCTAAATCTCAACAGATAAGTCACATTACATGCTTGCTCATATTATGGTGCAGGAGACTTGTCTGTTCAGTCAATCATGTTTTAAATAAATGCTGATTGGCCAGGTAGGAAGTGTGGGCGGGTCAACCAGACAGGAAGTAGAGGCAGGGCGAGGAGAAAGTCTGGGAAGCAGGAAGCTTCCCTGGCATTCCTGTGCAGATCACCAAGGAAGCAGGATGTGTCCCTGTCCCAGCTGAGAAAAGGTACTGGCCATGTGGCTAACAGATAAGAACAATGGGTTAATATAAGTTATAATAGTAAGAAGCCTGAGATAATGGGCCAATCAGTTAATAACCTAATGTAGACTCTCTGTGTGATTTTCTTTGGGGCTTGCCAGCAGTGAGGTACCAGGCGGGACAATAACCCCAACAAGCAGGACCCTCATGTTACAATATTAACCATGAACAGAATGACGTCCCCTGCATGCCTTTCTCATCTTCAGTGGCAGTACCCTCTTCCCACACGTTCACCCGTGCACTAGAACACTTAGGAACATAGTTGGAGACTTCATGTTTATTCTACTAACCTTTCTCTTGATAGATGAAGATCATAATCAAATCTGTGATGGTCTCTCAATGTAGCTTAAAATATATTTGATTATTGTAACCCTAATGTCCTCATTCAAAATCCTGAAAGCATGTGTGGAACCCTCACAAAAGGAGAGATGACTCTTCTATAGAAGAGGGACTGAAGACTTAGGACTCTCCTGGGTAGGAGGGCTCTTACCGTGCTAGTTCATAAACCTGTCTCCACCCTCAGTACTTGTCCATATACTATGAAAAGGTAGCGTTATATTAAAACTAACTCTGCCTGATTTTTGGATCAAAATAGTCATTTTAAAGTGAGGTTACAGAAGTTTAAATAAAGAGTATCTTTTACTACAGACAAAAGACAACATGAGATATTGTAACTTCCAAAACTGATGGAATATTGTTTGTCTGAGTATTATAACTATGACTTTACTATGTAATTCTGGTTAGTATCTGAAAACTTTTATTAAAGATTTGATTTTTACCTTGACTTACCTTTTGCATTTTCAGCTTTATTTAAATAATATAATTGATTTAAATAATGTAATTGAAGAAAGTAATTAAACATATCTATTTCTTTTTTTAATATTTATTTATTTATTATGTATACAATATTCTGTCTGTGTGTATTCCTGCAGGCCAGAAGAGGGCCCCAGACCCCGTTACAGATGGTTGTGAGCCACCATGTGGTTGCCGGGAATTGAACTCAGGACCTTTGGAAGAGCAGGCAATGCTCTTAACCGCTGAGCCATCTCTCCAGCCCCCAACATATCTATTTCTTGTAGATCCATTCTTGGTGCTGTCTACACATTAATCTATTTTATATTGCAGTTATAACAAGATACTGCATTAATTTGTTTATTGGATTATTTTACTTTGATCTTTATAATTTGAGATTGTATTTTACTATATCAAATGAAATAACCTATCAGTAAGGGACGATAAATTATACTAAAGTCACATCATAATACCACATATCACAACACAGTGTGACTGGTAGGACTGTTAAAAGTGAACTAGATAATCTTTCTTCATGTGTGTAATTTCATTTGGGGAAACCGAATGTGCCTATTGTCAATATAAAATATATTTTATATAAAATATATTTGCATGCTTATGTCTGTGTTCAACATACTGACTTGAATGAGCTGGAGAGAGAGCTCAGTCTTGCTGAAGTGCCTGCTCTGCAGGCCTGAGGGCCCAAGTTCAGGCCCCAGCACCCACATGAAGAAGCGGGTGCAGCTGTGGGAGCTGCAATGTTACTGCTAAAGAAGGGAGAAGGGAGGCTCTCTGGAGCTTGCTCAGCAGCTAGTCTAGTCCAATCAGTGAGCTCCACGTTCAGAGTCTCAGGAAGACACCTGACATCAGCTCTGGCCTCCTTGCCACGCCCCCATACATGTTTACACATACACAAACCAACGTGTAGACACACATGTACACACTCACACATGCCTAGAGAGGTAGCTCTGTGGATAAAGTGCTTACTGTACAAACACAAATACCGGAGTTCAATTCCCAGAACCAGTGTGAAAAGCTGAGTCTGGTGGCACACAATTGTAATTACAAACAGAGGCAGAGACCAGCCAATCCCTGGGGATCCCTAGCCAGCCAGCTTAGCCTACTTGGTGAGCTCCAAGCCAGGGCAAGATCCATCTCAAACACAAGGTGGGTGGTATCAGGAATGACACCTGAGCCTGATCCCTGGCTTCTACATGTGAGCACACACACACACACACACACACACACACACACACACACACAATGTATTTGTGTATTTGCTGTTATTTATTTATTTTGAGAACAGGTCTTACCTAGCATAGTCTGGCCTTGAGCTCACTCAGTAGCTGGGATGACACCCTGCCTCCATTTTCTTAGAGTTTATATTATAGGTGTGCACAACACCCACTTTAGGTGGGATTGGGGACTGAACCCAGGAACTTGTGCATGCTAGGCAAACACTCTACTGACTGAGCTACATCTTCAGCCTATGCTGATATTTGAAAAGATAATTTCTGGAAGTATTCATTAAAACTATTAACAGGCTGGGTGGTGGTGGTGCATGCCTTTAATTCCAGCACTCAGGCGGATCTCTATGAGTTCGAGGCCAGCCTCATCTACAAGAGCTAGTTCTAGGACAGGCCCCAAAGCCACAGAGAAACTCTGTCTTGAAAAACAAACAAATAAAAACCCAACTGTTAACTGTGATTTTATCTCCGGGTAGACAGCTAGGGATAGATAGTGTTAGGAGCATGCATTACTCATTTTAGATTTTGTGATGCTCATAATTTTTTATAACAAGAATTATTCATTATTCACTTCTTTAAAAATAGCAGCATATTTATTAAAGTGTTTTAAAGTACGAGGCTGGGAATATGGCTTAGTGGTAGGGTGCTTGCTTGCATGTGAAAGTCTTGTGTTTAGTCCTTGACACCATGCTAAATACATAAATACACAGAGGTGCAAGGAACAGTGTAGTGCCTCTACTGGGGAGGGAGGGTGGAGGAGTTGGAGGGGAGGGATTGGAGCCAAACACATTATATGCACATATGAATATTAAATAATTACTTAATAGGAAAGTTTCTTTAGACCCAACTGTAACATACTTGGAACACAAACAACCACATTAAAAAGCAATCATTTACATTGAAATTGTTGAACTTTTTTCAGGCATATCTCATACGGAGGATCCAATAAAAACAATTTAGGGAAAAGAATTATTAGTGGTGCAAATGACTTAAAATATAACAAAGGAAGTTAAGTCATCTTAAATTCTTCTGAGACAAAGTAAATAATCAAGTATAAATCAGGCAGAGAAACAAAAAACAAGTAAGTTAATTAAATTCATATTTAGAAGTCAATTTTGGTTGTACAATTCTGGGCTGAATACCTACAAGTATTTTAATGCAGATGCTGACAGCTTCGACCCATGTATAGAATCTGTCCTGATTCTGCGACTTGCTAGATAATAGCCGTGAATCATTCTTTCTGCCTCCAAGCTGAATTCTATATTCAAATTCTGTGCAAAAGCCAGTAGCTAAGTTAAAAATATAAAAAATTAAAGAGATTTAGTTTTACTATGTATTCATAATTCCAAAGTGTATGGCATCTGATTTTTAAGTTTCTGTAAGTTTTATATCAAATATAAATAAATATCTGGGCCATTTCCAAGTCACTGAGCACATTAATTCATTACCTTCTGCTTGTAAAAGCTATGAAAGTTTACCTAGAATAGCCTCTCTCATAGTCCAGAAATCTGTTATGCACCGGGCCAAATGACTGGATGACTTTTGTACTTCCATGGGAGAAGATTCTCCCTGGAGCTCATGTCTCTTTTGAATGCTTAATTCCTTGGCAGTTTATTTCTTCATAACTTTCTCTCATTTTCCTTAGAACTACTGCCCCCTTCCCTTCTGTCTTTTCAAAGGGCCCTTAGCTAGACACAGTGAGTGGGGAGGTACTGTGTTACTGCAACAGAGGTAAGTCCTGATGACTCAGGCAGATCTGTATAGAGAATAATTCTTTTTGAAAAGTTCACCTATATATTGGGAATGTGGGTAGCATGCATGTGTCCTGGCTTGAATGTAGTGTTCTGGGCACTGAACTCAGGCGGCCAGGCTGGACAGCAAGCTGAGCCATCTCAGTGGCCAGAGAATGATTCTAAAACACAACAGTTAACACTATCCCTCTCAGTCCTGCTTGCTCTTTGTCTATAATTCTCAGTTCTTTAAATCCTTACTTTATCACATAATTTTCAGATTTTTTGTTGACTTTACTATCTTAACTGTTTTCTTCTTCTTTTTTCTTTCTCATAAGACCTAAAGAAAACATCAACCATTACTAGGATTCTATTATAGTTTACACCTAGTTTTCTAGTGTTGTGGGGTTTGATCCCTGGGTCATACATAGCTAGGAAAGGGCTGCACTGCTGGGCTACATCGGCACCCCATTTTCTCTATTTTACCCGTAAGCTCTTTGAGAAGCACATGGCTATATCCTGGACTGGATGCTCTGCAGTTCTCTCCAGGCCTCAGAACTGGATGACGACAACACAGTAGCCCTCTCCCCGTTTTACTCTACAGTGGCATGGCGATGCCACCTCTATTGTCTTCCAGATGTCAGCCACTGCAGGAACTGCTTCAGGACAGCTCTTATCATAAATCCAGTGAATGCAGAAGTTAAGGGTGATGAAGTCCCCATAAAAGCTCCTCTATTTTTGTCTGAAGATAGACAATTCTGAGGGGTGTCTTGAGCTTCAGAGCTTCCTGTAGGCTTCCAGAGGCCAACACTTGGCCTGCTACACAGCTTGACTCTAACCTCTGCCTAGACTGGCTTCCTCCCTTCCTTAGACAATGACAGAACACTTCATATCACACACTGAGCACCAAACCCTTTCTTCTCTATATCCCCAGTCCTCAGCTTTACACTCTTATCTGTGTGGCACATAGATTTTCCATTTTTACACTATTTTATATCCTTAATAAAGTTCTCTCTCAATTAATAGACTCTTTAAAAGGAAATTCCATAATCATGAAATATGAATAAGAAGTTTACATGCTTAGCTTAATTTTCTATAGAAATATTCTATTTCAATACATTGATTTTTATTTATTTATTTGAGACAGGGTTTCACTGTCTAGCCCTGGCTGTCCTAGAACTCACTCTGTAGACAAGGCTGACCTTGAGCTCAGAGATCCCTTTGCCTGTCTCTGTTTCCTGAGTGCTGGGATTAAAGGCATGTGCCACCACTGCCTGCAACATTGATCTTTTTAAAGCTACAGATATTGGGATAGTAGTAGAAATAATAAGCTTAACATCTTAACATTAAAGTTTCCTCACACAGCTGTTCAGTTATTTTTTTTTTCTAGACAATGTACTTAAAATGTTCAAAATCTGAAAGCAAGATGTTACAAAACAACACCAGCTAAGCATGGTAGCAAATGCCTGTAATCTTAGCACTTGAGAGGTAGAAGCAGAAGGGTCAAGTTGTTCAAGGCTAACCTTGGCTGCCATAGTGAGTTCCAAGCCAGCCTAGACTACATACAACCTTGTCTCAAGATTAAACAAAACTGCCGGGCGTTGGTAGCACACGCCTTTAATCCCAGCACTCGGGAGGCAGAGGCAGGCGGATTTCTGTGAGTTCGAGACCAGCCTGGTCTACAAGAGCTAGTTCCAGGACAGGCTCCAAAGCTACAGAGAAACCCTGTCTCGAAAACCCAAAAAAAAAAAAAAAAGATTAAACAAAACAAAAGCCAACTAGATAAACAAAATCCTAGAAGAAGAAACAGATGGTGTTCAAGTAAACTTCTATTTCAATTAATAAACGGGGCTGAGGAAGGCTCAGTGAGTAAAAGCACTTATTGTCAAGCCCGACCGTCTAAGTTTGTTCCCCAGAAGCCTCGGAGTAGAAGGAGAGAATGGCAGTCTACAAGTTACTCTCTGACCTTGGTGTACATTGGGGTACACTTGTGCCCCCACACACTATATAAACAAATAAATGTAAAAATTAAAAATGGATAAATTGAGAAACAATGAAATGGGAATTCTGGATAAGCATTTTATCTACCTTTACCTTTTGAAAATCTTCAGTTGTGAACTGTTTAGAAGCTAAATAAAGCAACCCCTCGGGATCCATAGCTTTCTTTAAAGTATGTTGCACAATAGGAAGAAGTGGGTGGCAAGGAGATGATTCACTGCAGTTAATCAACAATCCAAATGCCTCCACAAGATTAGCTGGAATCAAACTGCAATCCTGTATACACCAAAAGGTAGGGCAAACAATAAGCTAACTAACTGGAAATAGTTAAATCCAAATAGATTACTATTTAACTTATGTAATGATTATTTCACTATTAACTAGAGTTTAAAGCAACTTCTGAAAAAATGTGAAACTTGTGGAAAGCAACTTTTTAAGAAAGTTCTTATCGAGTATTTATTATATATTGTTTATTAAACCCTTCTGAGGCTCAGTTGGTAAAGTGCTTGCTGAATGAGGGTGCTGAATTCTGTCCCCCAGAATCCATCAGAAAGGCTGGGGCCTGGACTCTCAGTGCTGGGAAGGCGAAGGAACAATGGCCCTTTGAACTTGCTGGAGAGACAGTCTAGCTAAACTGGTGAGTTCCAGAAAAACTCTTTTTCAAAAACTAAGATAGACTGCAATTGAGGAAGACATCTGAGTCAACCTTGACCACACACACACACACACACACAGACACAGGACTTCACTATTCAAATAGAAATCTCTACTGACTAGACATTTAATTTGCATGACTGAAAACTTAGGGGTGGAGATGTTGCTCAGACAAAACAAACATTAAAACTATTATTAAACAATTGGATCATTATTCAGTTGTAATGTCTAGTAAAAGTATATAAACACATTAATAACAAAAACATTATGAAGCCATATTGCTGGATATAATAGTGCATGTCTGCACCCCAGCTCTCATCGCCCAGCAGGATCACTAGTTTGAGGTCATTCTGGGCTGTACGATGAGTTACAGTACAGCACAGCCCCAGTTATCTAGTGAAACCTTACCTGGAAAATGAGGATGAAGAAGAGGAAGAAGCGTAAGAAGGAAGAGGTAGGAAGGGGAGAATATGAAGACAGACTAACAGTCCTCTGAGAAACATTTAAAAGCATTTTTTTTTTGAGACAAGGTTTTGTGTAGACCAGGATGGCCTCAAACTCACTACGTAGATGAGGATAACTCGAATTTGTACTTTTCCTGCTTCCACGACCCAAGTGCTAGGATTACAGGAAGGTGGTGGCCTCCTCAACAATATCCTCATGTAAAACATTCAGAGTCCTTACCATCTGGCCAATCAGAGCACTGGTTTTCTGCACAGTTCTCCTTGAAGATGAATCCATATCAACAAAAGACCAAAAACTGCACTGAATAGGGAAAGTCATCTGCTGATCGATATCATCCCCAAACTTCTTTCCTGGGATGAACACTGTGATGCTTCTGCTCTCCAAAACTGCATCAGAAGATGGGACCTACGTTATCTAGGTGCCAGGTGCTACCAGCACACACTAACAGTTGCTACTGTCAATCTCTTGAGATTTTGTCATTCTAGGAGATATTCTATATGTCCACAAATCAATAACACATATGATCATATGGAATTTTATTATCTAAAACAGATAGTGAGGACACAAGTAAATTTGATTGCTTTACAAGACAGTACTAAATTACAGCTGTGACCATAAAAAAGAACATCGTAAGAAAACTATTTGAAAATTATGTCTATTTGTTTGAGAGCACAAGCTAGAACTGTGGTTGGGCATCTGGGTAGAACAAGCAGAGGACTAGGACACTCACACAACAGGTTTTCATTAAACCAGGCTGGCCTCAAACTCACCCTACAGCGGAGGATAATCTGGATCTTGGATCCTCCTTCCTCCACCTCCCAAGTGCTGGGATTGAAGGTTTGTACCACCAAGCACAATGTAGATAGTGCCTGGGACAGAAAGCAGGCTGTGTAAGTGTTGGCATAGACTCAACTGAGCCACATTCCCAACTCAGTAAATGTCCTTTTATTTGTTTAAAAAAATGATAGAAAACAGTCCATTTATGAGGGAATGTCGGAAGACAAAGAATATGATCCATGACAAGTGTATTTCAAATTCAGCATGTTCATCAAAGCTGAACACAATCTAGAAACATCCTACTCATACTTTTATCTCTCCTTCACACTTCATAACATCTAATCAATGCTTTAATGTTATTTTTAGGATTCTAACTTCCAAATAGATTTCAAATTAATCCTTTAATTCACTTAATGGTCTCCTCCTCCTCTTCTTCTTTCCCGAGACAGGGTTTCTCTGTGTAACAGCTGTAGCTGTCCTGGAACTCGCTTTGTAGACCAGGCTGGCCTCGAACTCACAAAGATCTGCCTGCACCTGCCTCTTGAGCGCATTAAAAGAATGAATTCTATTAATAGACAAGTTCACAAAGACAGAAAATGGAACAATATTACCAGGGGATAGTGTCTGGGAGAATAGGGAGCTATCATTTAATGAGTATAGAGTTTGTATTTGGGGTGATCAAACCATTCTGGAAATGGAGGGTTAATAGATATACAAGACTACGAATGTAGTTTGTCTTACTCAGTGTCTATTGCTGTGAAGAGACACCTTTTGTAAAAGAAACATTTAATTAAGGACTTTCCTACACTCTTAGAGGGTTAGTTGCTATGATTATGGCAGGGAACATGGCAGCACACAGGCAGGTACAGTGCTGGAGTGGTAGCTGAGAGCTTTACCTCCTAATCTAAAGGCAGCTGGCAGAGAGGGCAAGACTGGGACTCACACTGGCATTTGAACTCCTACTCCCAGTGACACAGCTCCTCCCACAAGGCCACACTTCTTAATCCCTCCCAACTGTCCACCAACTGAGAAGCAGACACCCAAATATATGAGCTCATGGTGGTCATTTTCAAATGACCACATACTTAATGTCATAAAATTGTACAAACATTGAAATGGCAACTTCTAAAGAATGTATATTTTTATATTTCTTAAAATCACATTTATGTATTCATTTAGGTGTGTGTGTGTGTGTGTGTGTGTGTGTGCGCACTCAAGCACACTTGTGTGCAGGTCATAGTTTGTGTGTGTGTAAGTCAGAGGAATACTTGAGGGAGTCAAATCTTTATAGTATGTGTTACTAGGTATCAAACCCAGGTCACTGGGCTGGTGCCAAGCACTTTTACCCACTGAGCCATCTCACCATCAGTCTTGTATGGTTGCTAGAAGAGTCTTTCTAGGTAGCTCAGGTTGGCCTCAGTCTCACTATGTATCCCAGACTGGTCTTAAACTCAGGACCCTGGGCTGGAGAGATGGCTCAGCGGTTAAGAACATTGCCTGCTCTTCCAAAGGTCCTGAGTTCAATTCCCAGCAACCACATGGTGGCTCACAACCATCTGTAATGGGGTCTGGTGCCCTCTTCTGGCCTGCAGGCATACACACAGATAATACTATATACATAATATATAAATAAACAAACAAACAAAAAAAACAAACTCAGGACCCTTCCACCTTAGCTCCCAGAGTGCTGAGATTATAGGTGTCTGCACCATGTTTAGCTTAAGCAACTGAAAAAAATGAAATACCAATACAAGTTATGACATGGATGAAATAAACTACATTTTTTTTTGCTAAATTAAAGAAGGCAGTCACAGATGGCCAGATGTTAAAGGATTTATCTATTTATTTATATGAAGTGTCCAGAGTAGAAAATCTCTATTCTGTAGGAAATGAATTTGATTCAAATGGACAGCAGGGCCTCTTTTTTTCAGTCAGGAATGGTAAGGATATGAACTGCATTCCTGGTAAGGAAGGGTAAGGGATTGGATACTGTGGAATAATCATTTTTGAACACCGTGAGTAGTGTCATTCTGATTGGTTTAATAAAAGCTGAATGACCAATAGGTAGGCAAGATTTCCAGGCACGGAGGATACTGGGAAGGAGGAGAGTGGAGACATGGGATGATACAGAGGAAGCAGAAAATCAGGATGGACTGTGTGCAGATAACATAAGTGAGCCTCGGGGCAGCACATGGATCGATAGAAATGGGTTAATTTAAGTTATAAGAGTTAGCTAAAAACAAGCCCAAGATATCGGCTGAGCTTTCTTATTTAACCATAAGTCTCCTGTCATCTGTGAGCTGGTGGCCCAAAGAAAAATCTGCCTGCAAGTGAACTGAGGTTCATGGTGAGAGAAGGGGAGGAAAGGGACTGGACTGCAGGTCATCAACAACAAATGAAAAGTCACTGAGAACCGAAGCGAGAGCAGATTGTGTCAGGAAGGCTCACAGAGACTGCAAATGTTCTAAGAAGGTGGTAGGCCACTGATACACATGATACACACATGGATTTCCTCTGTCTCACTGACTTTTCTTGCAATATACAACTTCAAAGTTAAAGTTATTTAAAAAAAATTTTTTTTTATGTGGTGCTAGGGACCAAATCTAGGGTTTTCTAGGGAAACTCTCTATCAGTTAAGTTACATCCCCAGCCTAAAGTTATTAAAAAATTAAAGATGGTGACAGCAGGGTTTTAACTCAGTTTCTGGACTTTTCTGCAGTAGGCACTCGTCTCTACTCATGCTTGTTGTGATCTCCTTGTGGTTTTGCTTTTTATTTCCCTGATGACCAATGATGTTCAGTTGTCACATGCTAAGCATGCACTCTACCACTGAACCTAAGAGGTTTGTTTTTTAAATTACTGACTTGTGGAAACTTTCTATATTCTGCACACATCCCACATGTCTTAGTTACTGTCCTATTGCTGTGAAGGGACACTGTGACCAACGCAGCTCATAGAAGAAAGCTTTTTAACTGGGGCTGGCTTACAATTTCAGAGGATTAGTCCAAGATCATGGCAGGGAGTATGGCAGCAAGCTGCAGGCAAGCCTGCTGAGAGCTTACAGCCTGGCCAGCAGGCAGGAGGCCGGAAGAGTGTGTGAGACTGGGCCTGGCCTGGGCTTTTGAAACCTCAAAGTCCACCCCAAGTGACACGCCTCTTCCAACAAAACTACACCTCCTGATCCTTCCTAAATAGCTTACCAACCAGAAGCCAAGCATTCAAATGTGTGAGCCTATGGGGCGATTCTCACTCAAACCACTACGTTTATGCATGCACACAACGGAGTAACTGAAAAGGAACACAGAAAGCAAGCTGAGCATAAACATCTCTTTGCTTTCTGCCTATGGACGCAAAGTGCTGCCGTGAAATGCCATCTTCTTTCCCTGGCTGGACGGACCTACCCTGAACTGAGAGCCATAACAGACCCTTCCTTTTGTAGTTGCTTTTGTTAGGTGTTATGTTGCATCAAGAGGCCAAGTAACTAATACATCTGCTGAAGTAAGACTATTTTGTAGCAGGCTGCTACTTAGCTGCTCTGTACACTGACAGGAGTGTCAGACTCTCCCTAAACAAAGTCCTCCTTCCTGTGGTCTGACAGTGTTTACTGAAACCTTCAAGTTTTCCAACAGGGACAAGCACCAAGAGATTTTAAAGACACGTTTCCTCTCTAGGGGTGATTTGCTTCTGTCCTGTGTGAGGCATTTCTTAAATTTAGAACTCAGTAAAACAGGAGTTTGGGAAGTGATTTTGGTTGAGTGTGGCTGCCTGTAAACTATCAAATGACCTCTAGTAGATGCATTTATTTATCAAGCCAGATTTCTTTGGTAGGCTGGACTGACCAATAGGCACATAGGCAAGTCTTTTGCACCTTTCCAAAAAGTTTACACTCTGATTAAGCAGGACCTGTCTCAGATATGCTATGCTGGTACAGTAGTCAAAACTAATCAATGTGGAGCTTGAGGGATGGCTATGTGGTTAAGAGACTGGCTGTTCTTCCAGAACACCTGGATTTGATTCCCAGAGCCAACATGGTGGCTCATAACTGCCTGTAAATCCAGTTCCGGGGATCCAATGCCTTCTTCTGGGTTCTGGGAGCACCAGGCACACATGTGGTGATCAGCAAAACTTTCATAGTCAGCCATAAAATAAAACAGCAAAAACCCAAAACAAACTCAATATAAACTATTGCATCAATAGAGTAAAGCAGAAAAACCACACAATCAAATTAATAGATGTAAGAAAAAACATCTGACAAAATCCCACAGTTATTCATAATAAAATGTCTTGGCAAAGTAGGAATAGAGGGAAATCTCTTCATCATGGGTTTTCAAGTTAAAACAGCAAAAACCCCACAGCTGGCATTATACTTAACGGTGAGAAACCTGACGATCAGAACAACTCTTTTCTACATTGTGCTAAAAGTCTTAGATAATGCAAGAAGAAAAAAAAGAAAGAAAATTGGCCTAAAAGAAAGTCATGTAGGGGCTGGAGAGATGGCTCAGAGGTTAAGAGCACTGCCTGCTCTTCCAGAGGACCTGAGTTCAATTCCCAGCAACCACATGGTGGCTCACAACCATCTGTAATGAGATCTGGCGCCCTCTTCTGGCCCGCAAGCATATATGGAGGCGGAACACTGTACATAATAAATAAATAAATCTTTAAAAAAAAAAAGAAAGTCATGTATTAGAACCTAGAGTAAAGGCTAAAACAATGCATTTGCAAAGTAAATTCTTATTTTATTTCTAAAGTTGAAGTGAGAAATGACATTTGGTCTAATTTTCATTTCTCTCTCTCCTCTCTCTCTCTCTTTTTTTTCGAGACAGGGTTTCTCAGTAGCTATGAAGCTAGTCCTGGAACTCACTCTGTAGAGCTGTAGACCAGGCTGGCCTTGAACTCACAGAGATCTGCCTGCTTCTGCCTCCCAAGTGCTGGGATTAAAGGCATGCGCCACCACCGCCCGGCTTTTTTTCTTCTAATTTTCTTCTTCTAAGCCCTGTGTGGCACCGTCTCATCTATTAAATGACTTCTTAGTACTGGTAAGGTGAGGTTAAACAGGAAGAATAATCTGAGAAAGGGTTGTTTACCTGACTGAAGCTGTTCGAGTTTGTCTTTCTTATGTGATGTCAGGTCTCCTATGAAGCAGACCCCACCCTTAGCTAGCAGAGCACTGCCGGCTTGAATGCTCACTGCTCCAGTTCCATATTTATTTCTAGACACAGTAGGAAAAACTTCAGTAGAGACGGGGTGACGTGTACCACGGGAGATAAGATTTATGCTATAATTCAAAAGTCTAGGGAAAAACAAATTGATTTTCAGAGTTCATTACATGTCAGAAACATGTTTAAATTTAACTCAATACAATGTCTATCTATCACTACATATATGAAAGCTGGTATTTTATTTGGACAATTTACGGTGTAGAGAGACTTAGAGAAATAACTTACAATGGGATAATTCTAAAATAACTTCTTAAGGATGCCCAGAGGGCAGTATTATGTATGCCCTCTTAGAAAGGGATCAGAGAAAGCTATAGGAAGGCAATATTTGAACGGGATTGTCAGTTTATAGAGTATTTTCTTTTTATATACTCCAGATTTGTCCCTTAGGTTTGTCTGTGTCCTATCTTGACTTTTCCTGCTGTTTCTGTAACATGACAACTCCTGCTATGTCTTCTTTTTTGTTTTTAATATTATTGTTAACTGCTTCAATGCCTTCAACTCTCAACTACAAACTGAGAAAGGAATATTACCTTAGTTTAGTGTTAGGGTGACTCTGAGACATCCTCCAAGCACTCACGTGTTGGGGTTCATTAGATTATGGGCTTGAGTGATGTGCATGGCTCCTGGTGGCTCTTACCTGATCAATGGGTTCACCTCTATAGATGCACAGTATGATGGCACACTGGTAGGGCCTCTTAAGTAAATGGGTCATTATGGGCATTCCCTGAAAAAATAGACTATGTCTGGGCCCCTCCCTGTCTTTCTTCCTCTAGTTCCTGTCTGCCAAAAGCTGAGCTGTTTTCTCTGTCATCACGTAGTGCCTCCCCATCGGTCCAAAGCAATGGAACATGTAAATGGTAGACTAACACTGTGAGCAAAAATAAATCTTTTGTCCTTTCAATTGGTTTTCTTGTGTACTTACCACAGCAGTGAAAAGTTTGTCTAATGTGGCTTCTTTAAAATCCTTACCACAAAACTGCAGCCTTTTGATGCAACCATATGTGATAAAGAGACACAGACATGCAATGCAAAAAGACCCAGGTAGTGTTCCTAGATGTAGACAGGCGGATGCCAGGGCATGTGTTCAGAGAATGCAGCATCACAAAGGCTTTAAACGTTAGTCTGGGGTCTGTAACAGAGGCCTTGGGAATATTTCTAGACTGAATGAGCAATGATTCCTAGCTGTGGATCATATTTAAATCACATAAGGAGATTTTTTTTAATTTTAAAACAAATTTTAATGCCCATTTCTACTCTTCAACTACTTAAAATAGGACTTTTAGAGGTGGTATACAACTTTTTTTTTCTTGGCATTTCAAAACAGGGTTTCTCTGTTTAAGAGCCCTAGTTGCCCTGAAACTCACTTTGTAGACAGGCTGGCTTTGAACTCACAGAGATCCACCTGCCTCTGCCTCCTGAGTGCTGAGATTAAAGGCTTGGGCCACCATTGCCTGGCAAGTATCTTACTATGTTGCCCTGCCTGACTTCAAGACTAAATAATCAGGACTGTGTACTACTGGCCTAAGTATAAGACAAAAAAATTATAACAGAAAATAAAGTTCAAATAGATTTTCACTTAGTTTGACAAACATGGTACTAGAATCATTAAATAAAGTTTTCTAACAAATGATGTGGGAAAACTGCATAGGAAAAACATCAGTTTTCACTGGTCTACACCATGTACAAATGTTAACTCAAAGGCCAGTCAGAGAGTTTAGTGGGTAAAGATACTTGCCTGGCAACTTGAGTTCAATCCTTGGAACACATGCTAAAGTGCAAGGAGCTAACACCACAGATTCACCCTCTGACCCCACATGCCCTCTGACACCCCTCCCCCTGCCGTGTACTCTGTGGGATGTGCACTCCTCCCACAACATGAACACATTATAGAGAAGAGACCCAACAAAAGGCCAAAATATTATACTTCTAAAAGGAAAACAAGAAATTTTCACGACCTTCAGGTAGGCAAAAATTTCCTAACTGGAATCCAGGAAACATGAAACCTAAGAGAAAATAAATTGAACTTCCTCAAAGTTGAAGTGTCTGCCAATTACAGACATGTTTCAGGAAACTCATAAATAGCAAGCTTTTGGAAAAGAAATCTCAGTCTGCTCACGAGACAGAAGTGCATCTAAACAACTTACCTAAAAAGTGAGAAAACACAAACACGACATGCAAGTGGTCAGTAAACACAAGAGGCACAACTTAACTCAGTAGAAATTAGAGAAATGCTGGTTGGAGTCCTAAGGTATCATTTCACTTGTACTGCAAGGGCTCATATAAAAAAGACCAACAACACCAAATATTGGTAAGGATAGAGACAAATAGAATCCTTACATTGTTGGCAGAAATATAAAATGGTCAAAGCAGTTTTGAAAACCATCTGGTGGTTTGTTATAGAATTAAATGTGCATCAACCATACATCTCAGCAATGCTAGACCAGGTCTTTATCCAAGAAAATAAAACACTCCATAAAATTATACAAAAACGTTACAGCAGGGATGGGTATGTAGCTCAGTGGTAGAGGGCTTGTCTACTATACACCAAGCCCTGGGATTGATTCCTATCACCAAAAAGTTAAAATATTCAAAAGTTTATTTATAATAGCCACACATGCACAACCCAGATATCTGTCATCAGGAGAAGAATAAAAACACTACACATACTCATATTAAGGGACTCCTCAATAAAATGACAAACTACTGACTCATACAGGCAAATCAATCCTAAAAACACATTAACAAGATTACTGTACTCAGAAGAGAACACCTGTCAAGTTCAAGAAGAAGAAAATTAGACAGGCATGGTGGTGCATCCTTTTAATCCCATCACTTGGGAGGCAGATCTATGAGTTCAAGGTAAACCTGGTCTACAGAGTAAGAGTTCCAGGACTGCCAGAACTACACAGAGAAACTCTATCTTGGAAAAGAAAAAAGAAAAGGAAAGGAAAGGAAAATGAAAAGGAAAGAAAAAAAGGAGCAGGAAAATTATCTTATGGTGATAAGAAATAAAAGACTGAAATAAATTATCAGAGCAATAAGAATATGGTTTATTATAACTATGGTTTATAAGGGCATATACATTTGCCTGCTGGGTGGTTTTTTGTTAACATGACACAAACTATTGTCATCTGGGAAGAGGAAACCTTTCCTGAGGAACTGCCACCATCAGATTGGTCTGTGGGCATATTTGGCAGATATTTTCTTGATTAATGATTGATGTAGGAAGGCCTAGCCACTGTGGCCTGTGTCACCCCTGGGCAGGTGGTCCTGGATTGTATAAGAAAGATAGCTGAGCAAACCACAGAAAGCAAGTCAATAATCAGTGGTCTTTTTAGCTCCTTTAGCTTCTGCCATGACAACCTTCAATGATGGACTGTAACATGTAAGCTGAAATAATCCCTTTCCTCCTCCAAGGTGTGCTTTGAGGTCATGGTGTTTATCACAGCAATGTAAAGCAAACTAGAAAAGTCTGTCAAACTCATTGCTTTTCAATAATAATGATAATGCGGGCTGGAGAGATGGCTCAGAGGTTAAGAGCACTGACTGTTCTGTGCTTCCAAAGGTCCTGAGTTCAATTCCCAGCAACCACAAGGTGGCTCATAACCATCTATAATGGGATCCAATGCTCTCTTCTGGTGTGCAGGCATGCATGTAGACAAACCACTCATATACATAAAATACAAATAAACTTTAAACATAATCATGATAAGATCTGATTCTATCACTATATATAAACTTTATCTAACACCAACTAACCAAATGAACAAATTTCTCATATAATCTAAAATGTCATAAGAAAAAACAAAGGTTGATGTTGGAGAGTAATGGGCACACGCCTTTAATCCCAGTACTTGGGAGGCAACGGCAAGCAAATCTCTGTAAGTTTGAGGCCAGCCTGGTCTACAGAGTGAGTTCCAGGACAGCCAGGGCCATTACACAGAGAAGCCCTTTCTCAAAAAACAAAAACAAACAAAGAAACAACCTCCAAAGGTTGATGACAAACAGGAAAAGAGGAAAAAGGTTTTAATTTATAATAGACATCACCAATCAACAAGAAAGAAATAATACAATAGAAAATTAAGAATGATTAAAAATAGGAAGTTCATAAAATGTGTTTAATAATCCCTAAATCATGATTATTACTTACAATTAAAGGATGCAAATTTTGCCTCCTTAAAATAAATTTTTCTATGTACTAGAAGTAAAATTGCACAAGCTCGATACTCCCTGAAGTTAGTGAGCCTGAGGGAAGCAGTTTGAGTTGTTAGAGCAAGAATGAATTCATACAGCCTGTTGCATTTCACATCATAGTGACATCGCCAGCAATGATTTAATTTTAGCCAAAAAATATTTACTTAAATAAGTTAATGTTAATTTGAATTTACAAACCTTTAATTCCATAACAGTCTTTTTGCTTCACAGATGCACCCTTGCTATAAGGAGCCTCTTCCCCTCTTTAAAGGCACTTAGTAAGTTGGCGCTTGCCCCAAGTCAGGAGAGTGACCTCACCCCCAAGAAAACTGGAGGGAATTTTACAACTTTATTTATATATAGGGAACCTGTGTCACTGAATGGAATCTGTCAGAAAAATAAGAAAATGGCTGCTGAATCCTAGATGGAAGATTATTTGAAGATAAAAGCGAAATCCTGAGTTAAAGAGTGTGGGGCAAGGAATCCTGGGGATGCATTTGTAAAAGTCTGACTGGGGAAATGGGTTGAAATTTTGAGGTTAGAAGCCGGGCGGTGGTGGCGCACGCCTTTAATCCCAGCACTCGGGAGGCAGAGGCAGGTGGATCTTTGTGAGTTCGAGACCAGCCTGGTCTACAAGAGCTAGTTCCAGGATAGGCTCCAAAGCCACAGAGAAACCCTGCCTCAAAAAAAAAAAAAAAAAAAAAAACAAGAAATTTTGAGGTTAGGTTCCTAAAATATTAAAACCAAATATTTCAGTTCTAAATGCATGTCTTAAAAGTTTTGAACTTTTTATTTATTTATTATGTATACAATATTCTGTTTGTGTGTATGTATGTATGTCTGCAGGCCAGAAGAGGGTACCAGACCCCATTACAACAGATGGTTGTGAGCCACCATGTGGTTGCCGGGAATTGAACTCAGGACCTTTGGAAGAGCAGGCAATGCTCTTAACCACTGAGCCATATATCCAGCCCCCAGTTTTGAACTTTCTTAATAACTATTTAAACATTTTAGTATTTGGTTGAATTCTAAATAATCATAGTAACATCAGTAGAAAGAATTTATACAATTCTGTAAACAATATATAGTTTGATAACTTCCTGGCACACATCTTACCTATCTACAAGCAGAGTGTCAGTGGTTATAATTAAAATATCCAAGAAGTCCTGTGGGTCCCTGTTGCAGTTGCTTGTCTGTACTAGACTCAGCAACAAACAGAGTTTGAGCAAATTGTAAGTCCCAGGAGGGACGATCTGTGACGCAAAGACATTGGCAAGTACTGCCGTGAATTTCCAGCACGAGGCAGAAGTCAAGGACAGGAGACACCTAAAGTTGTCACTAAGTCCTGAAGGAACTGAAAGAAAGTAAAAATGACAGATATTTGATTTCATTTGTCTACAATAATATCAGAATATAGTTCTTCCAATGTACCATACTCAAATTTTATAATGTTGTGATTGGTGCTCGTGCAGGTTCATCATTTCCTATCTTGGTCCTCTCATGCACCCACGGGAATGGCTGTCCTTTGATGGTGTTCCTCTTGCCCACAGACACTGGGTGTCGTGCTCTGAAGGATTGATATTCCCTTACTTTGAAAGCACTGTGCTATGTTACACTATAACATTCTCAGATTTCTCCACCCAGATCCTATCCAGTTCCTGAGAATAGTAAACGACAGAGGAGAAGCTTTGCATGGCTGTCTCTGCTCTCTGCCTGGGCTGCTCTCACAGTAGAGACCTCCTCTGATCAAATGTGCCATGGACAGGAAGGCCTGCCTGTCTTAGTCACACATCGGTGGCTTAAATCTGTAGACTCCTAGAATTCAACACAAGAAATCACTTTCTACCTACATTTCAGTTTTGTTCTGCTAACAAACCAGAAAGTTGTAAAGTACAATGAAAATGGTTACCAAATTGTTGATTTATGTTGCTTTCTTCAACAGTTTCTTTTGTTTAAGAATTCTCTCCAAGATAGGCTGATGTATCTAGAGTTCACTTGCCTTTAAATTCAAGTTGGGCTTCTATTACTGCAGATTCTTAACTTCCCACTCTATTCAAATTTAACTAGCCTTCCTGTGAGACATGAAGCAACTGAAAAGGTAGGGCTGCTCTCCATTTCTAGTTATGTAATGCTAAATCATGCTGGAGCTGTTCAGAGACACTGTTGGTTAGGAGGGTGATATTTGAGTCTCCTTGTCTGTATCTGTTCTCTTTTCAGGACCCAGGAAAGAAAAAGGCAGTGCTTACTGATCTCTTCCTCAGACCACAACAGTTACTTTGAACTTACTGAGGAAATGAATCTCTTAACTATTGGTAACCTGAAAGAGTTTCTGTTTCTTACTACATGTACCCCAGGTTGACCAAGAACTCATTAATTTGGGATGTCCTTCTGTATATGTGTTGCCTTTTTTGGCTGACGAATAAAGCTGTTTTAGCCAATGGCTTAGTAGACTAAAGCCAGGCAGGAAATCCGAATAGAAATAGAGAGAGTAGGCGGAGTCAAGCAGATGCCAGCCAGTCACTGAGGAAACAAAAATGAGGGAATACCACGGCCACATGGCAATACATAGACTAATAGAGATGGGTTAATTTAAGATGTAAGAGCTAGCTAAAAATATGCCTGAGCCGTCAGCCGAACAGTGTTGTAATTAATAGAGTTTCTGTGTGATCATTTGGGTCTGGGCAGCGAGGAAATGAAAGTGCAGTTTCCATTTACAATTCATGATCCTACTTCTGCCATCAACCATAGACTTGTTAAGTATACACTACCATGCTCAGAAAAATGTCAGAAACAGTTTTCTCACTGTTAACTTATAAAAAGTCAATGTAAGATTTAGTTCAAGAAAGGTTCTCAATTCCATCACGATTGTAATTACATTATTTCTTTCCTTAATGACACTTGGATGCAGGGTTGTTTCACTGGCTAGTTTTGTGTCTTTTATTTGGAGGTAGAACCTTGCCTACAACTCCAGCTGAGCGGCATCTCATTATGCAGCTCAGGCTGGTCTCAAGCTTGTGCTCAGCCCCTCAAGTGCTGGGGTTAAATGTGTGTGCATCTCCACACTTGGCTTAGTGGCCATCTGACTGACCACCTACCATATAAATTAAGAGGAGACAGCCTGATGTTGTTTAACTATGTTGAGGAAAGGGCCTAGCACAAAGGTACGCAACACTGTTTGCTGAATTCATGGACTTTAACATATATGTTAACATATATGCTTTAGCTTACCTTTTGCTGTGTAAGGAGTGATACTATTTGCTTCTACACAGAGGGCGGTTTGTGAGGTTTTGATACAGACTGGAATTCCAATAATTTTATATTCATTTCCTATTTCCATTTTATTCACTAATTCATCTGTGGTTATTAAACACAAAAGAAAATAGCATTCACTAAATGAAAACTGCATATCATTGTATGGCTCACACATCTGAAATCAGTGACAATTCAGTAGTCGAGTTAGTAGTTGAAGTATTTACTTTTGTTCGGTATGGTATCCATATGCAATGGACCAATAATGGAAACAAAGGCCATTTTATTGCTGATATATGTTGATATTTATAAGTAATATGAATTAACCTCAAGAGGCATGTGAGCCGGGCGGTGGTGGCACACGTCTTTAATCCCAGCACTCGGGAGGCAGAGGCAGGCGGATCTCTGTGAGTTCGAGACCAGCCTGGTCTACAAGAGCTAGTTCCAGGACAGGCTCCAAAGCTACAGAGAAACCCTGTC